>ML409320.1:0-52484 GCA_005239525.1 Nicotiana knightiana | reverse complement strand
TATACGGTTTTCTGTTTGAAATTGTGGAAATAAAAGTATTGTGAAAGGCTTAGCCTGAATTGTCAAAGTCTCATAAACAAACTGATATGATATGTCCGGTGGGAGCGGGTTGCACGCCGCAACAAGGAGTGATAAGGGTGGATAGGTGGGATCGGGTTGCACGCTGCAACAGGAGCAATAAGGGTGATATATATAGGGAGGAGCAATAAGGGTGGACAGGTGGGATCGGGTTGCACGCCGCAACAAGGAGCGATAAGGGAGGATATTTATATTTTTATTGTTTATAAATTAAAGGCTGGAACACTCATTGTTTATTGTTATTATTTTCATATTCTGCTCTTTCTATTATTTAAAGTGAAACTTGTTTCGTTTTCAATTGTTGAGACATAAATATTGTGAAAGGATTTGACTTAAATTGTGAAAATCCTTTTTATAAATAAAGAGATGTGATTGTCTGGTGGGAGCGGGTTGCACGCCGCAACAAGGAGTGATAAGGGTGGACAGGTGGGATCGGGTTGCACGCCGCAACAGGAGTAATAAGGGTGATATATTTATAGGGAGGAGCAATAAGGGTGGACAGGTGGGAACGGGTTGCACGCCGCAACAAGGAGCGATAAGGGAGGACATTTATATTTTTACTGATTTTTTAAAGAAAAACAAAGATTTGAAAACTTACTATTTTATATTACTATTTTTCATATTTTAGCACTACTTCTATCTAAAGTTAAAGTTTGGAACCTTGAAAATTATTTGAGAGTTGGTTATAGTTGAGGCCTGGAAAAGGCGGCTGAGTTATTTCATTGTTATTGATGTACTTAATTATTTGTTTAGATTTCCTTCTTGCTTTATATTTATTGTCTCAGTTATATTTTTCTTGTTCGTGTAGAATTGTTTTATTGCGTTATAGTATATATTATTGTCACAGGTTATATGTTGTTAATTCCCCGCCGTAGCCTCGTCACTACTTCATCGAGGTTAGGCTCAACACTTACTCAGAACATGGGGTCGGTTGTACTGATACTACACTCTGCACTCTTTTGTGCAGATCCAGGTATCGACCAGCAGTAGAGATATTTAGAGCGGATTTTCCTTTACTCGGAGACACGAGGTATATCTGTCGGCGTTCACAGATCCCGAGAGTCTTCTCCTATTTCCATAAACGCTGTTTTATTTTATTCAGAACAGTTACATTATTTCTTTCGGCCCAGTATTTGTAGTATTCTTTAGTAGTTCGTGAATTGTGACACCAGACCCTGGGTAGTCATAGAGTTATTTATATAATTAGTTCGTGGTTCGTTTTTATTCAATTATTTATTATTTTATCATTGGAAATCATTTAAATTAAGTTTAAGTTAGATTAATTTATTGATGTTTAAGAAGATAATCAAAGGAAGTTAGCTACTCAAATTCTAACATTGGCTTGCCTAGAAAGTGTGGTATTAGGCGCCATCACGATCCCTAAGGTTGGGAATTTGGGTCTGACAACATATTAAAAATATAGAGAGTTAACTTCAACATATGGCTTAACATACATTAAAGAACATAGGCAATATTATGTATACATGTTACCTTCTCAAGACCTCTTTTTAATTTTCTAAGTTGTTTAAGAATAGACTTCTTGTCCTCTTTTCCAATTGATTCTTGGGGTTCCAATGGAGGAGGAGCAACTTTCGGATCCTCAGAAATATGTTCAACTTCTTCAATTATGTACTCAACTTTTTCAGGCAAACACATCACAGAAAGCTCTTCAGGTGATTTAGTTATGTTGGTGAACTGAATGAGAAAAAAAAAATTAGCTTGATTAGGGCAGAATATATATACAAATTATAGATAATTTGTATTAAATTGTATAGAACATAAATAAGAACCATTACCATGATCCATTCAGGTTTGACCATTTTCTCTTCAATTGAAGCTAACCATATCTTGTCCTTGGTAGTTGACCAGTTAAGTATGCGTGGGGTTGAATTAGCAACTCTTATAGCTATATCAGTGTTGACGGTGGAGCAACACTCATACAACCATACTTGTAAGGCTAGTGGGAATCCTCGAATGAGATAAGAATGAACAAAAGGATTTAGCATGTGCCTAACTGATTCAATCAACTGTCTGTAAGACTGAATACCCCATGCGTATGAAGCATACTGTCCGGAATCCACCAAATAAAACCAAAAATGATCTACCAACCCAATATGATCTTTTTCTGAAGGACAAATGAAGAATTCTATGAGATATAAAATACATAACTTTACTGCATCCTCATCATTTACCCAGCTTTTGTTAGTTACAATCTGTTTTAGGTATGACTTCTCACTTTTACCTTGTTTGGAAAGTAACTCCTCATTATCTTAGTGTCATAATCTGTAGTGTAACCAAAGTCTGTCACCTCGATATAACATCTAAGACCAGTTATTAACACAAATTATCTCAATCCAAAATTTAACCTCTGACCATTTAACTCAGTAGAAAAATAGGAAGCATCAGATGCATTCAATTCATACTTCATAAGAAGATGAATGGCTTGGTTTTGCGTAGATAAATTGGGAAGTGACAGTAAATAACCAAAGCATGTCTTCTTGAATAACTTTATACCATTTGGATACAATAACTCTTTAATTTGGCCAGGAACACTAGGGTCACATAATGTTTGAAACCTTAGAACCCCATAATCAACATTATTAGGTGCAAAAAAAATGTCCATTCTGCAAAAAATATAAATAATCTCTTATTAATACTGTCGCCCCCCCTCTTTCCTCGCAAAGATCGGGTTTATGACATTCAGTTGAGACAACTCTTTCCTTTTAGGAAAGGAGTTTGTGTTTTTGAGTGTCACCACCTAACGATTTTTAAAAGGTGCGTTAGGACACCAAATGGGTTCATTTACAACTACGTTGTTAACCAGAGATAGGGTAAGGGCTTGAAATTATCCTAAGGGGAAGGTGTTAGGCACTCCTCAGGATCCACAAGTGTGGTTCCTAACCAAACAACTTTTATGAATTTGTACGGCTTTAGCAAACAAACAAATAAAGGCTCAAACAAGAGGGGATTTAAGTCTTAAGCATGCATATGTTTGAAAATAGTAAAGAATGTTAGATTTTGAAAGGATCATGATCTAAGCATATAAAGGGTGTCCTATGTTTATAATAATATGGATCACATCAGTACAATATCCGATAATCACTCCTCAAAGAGGGGCTACACGTGGTATTAGCGTACCGGTCATCATATCCATATTCTACCCTTTCCCACCCCGTGAAAGTAACTAAATCGAGTGTTGGTCTCGACCTCTATTGCATGTTGTTACCCGTCCCTTCCTATCAGTCCCGGAGGAATTTAGGACTTTTATCCTATAAGGGATGTTCTAGGCAGACTAAGGAAAAATACTAAGGCGACAGATAAAAACATGTAGGACTGCAATTAGGGGGAACACAGAAAAGCAGAGAAAAGGCACAAGTATCTCCACACATAGTACACATAAACAACATGACTCATACACAGTTAAGGTCCAGATTCAGGTTCAGATCCTAAGCATGATATCTAAGTGATAAGACAAAGACAAGTTTATTGCATAACTCAGAGAGGAAGTCTTAATCAGGATTGCCTACTGGTTTTAAACATGATGACAGTTGAACACTAATCACAAAGGACAGATCTAGTTTTATTTCTTTAACTGATTTCCTAAGGCTTGCCTAGGTGTAAAATAACATGCACCAGTAGTTAGACTGGGTGTTGTTAAGCGAGTATGAATGAAATCCTAAAATATGGTATCTAATGCAGAGGTAGGGATGCAGAATACATAATCCTAAGCAGGATTTCTAAATGTCCAATAATTACAGCATTAAGCACGATTTCAGAATATGCAAGAGTACAATTTGTTAGTGTTATCCTAGGGACAAGATTTCTAGGTGTATATGGCAGCGTAGAGCATGATTGCAGAAGATACCAATTATTAACATTATTTACCCTATCACATAACTTTCTAAGTGATGAATGACAGTACTGAAACAAGATGCTAAAACAGTGTTCATAAAGCCTAAATAACATGATTTCTAATGTATGATATGTTTTGCACATGTTGATCCTAAACATGATTTCTATTGCGCAAATAAGGAATGTAAACCTAACAACATGGTTTCTATTGCGCAAATAGGGAATAAAACCTAATAGCATGGCTTCTATCCTCTAATAGCTATAGCATACATATTTACCCCTCCCTTTTCACGATCCATCCCCAAAGAGTTGTTTACAACAATTATTACAGGACATTTGCATGAATTACACAACTGAATAATGAAAAGAAGAAGTTATATTATAGGGACCCTACTGATAGGCCCAGAATCTCCAGAATCCTCATTGCCATTAGTTCACAACCTTTCATACAAATCCAGGTGTGCCAGAGTTCCCTAAGGATCTCAAGGGATCTGGGGAAGTGCTCCCACCCAGATTTTCATAACCAAATTGAGTAAGTGCAGTGTGGAATGGCCAGCCTTTGTGTGTCAAAGTTCAGAGGGAGATCAAGGGTCCCAAAGAAATGCTCATACTAAGGGGGCAGAACTTAAAGGTCTAGGAGTATAGTGAGAGTGCTTGACATAGTTTTGAAAGAGTTGAGTTGGAAAACAGTTTGAAAATGAGTAGTTTGAAATAAGTTTTGGAGGACATGAGATTTTGCTTTTAGTGAAAACAGTTTGACAGAAAGGGATTAGGACAATCAACAACTCAAAACCACATCAGCATGCATAATACAGGGAAGCAGTCACAAACATGGAATAAGGGATTGGGGACAAGTAGGCTGCTCATGAAGCAGTTTTGCATACAAGTTAATACCAGAGAAATACTAAAGTATAACAGAACTTTAACAACCACAGAACAATTTTCATAAAGATGTTCAGGCCAAAAACTTAACGGAATCAGATTGAGGAATGCCAAAGAGGAAGTACATAACAAACAGAGTTACACACAGGTCCAGGGGAAAGGGTTACAACATTTGTTCAGAATTACATGTAACTAAGTGACACAAATACATGTTTATAGTGTGTTGGGGATCAGGGGTAAGGCAGAGTCCTAGTGAAACATATAAGAAGGCAGTAAAACATGCTGAAACTAAAGGGAAAATGATAATCACATTGGTAAAATAACAAATTGGCATGCTAATTGCAAGGTAGACATCATAACCGCAAGTAGAAGCATAATAGAAACAAAAGGAATTGCAATATTAAAAGAGGCATGTTATTTTTTATGCTTTAAGTTAAACCGAAAAACATACTAGTTAAATGAGAGAATAAGTGCAGAGTGAGGAGAAGTAGAGTGAAGAACAGTAAAGTGCAGAGCATTAGAGTGTATAGTTGCTCAGTCTTGGCTTGCAGCCGACTAAGAATAGCAAGTGACCAGCAAGAATAACAAGAGAGAATGTATATGTGTGTGAAAGAGTTCAGAACAGTGTATTATTTGTGTCCCTTGCTAATGAAAGAGCAGAGGTATTTATAGTCTTAAACAGGCAGGAGAATAAGGTAAGAAGTACTAATTTAACATAGTTATAGGAAAAATACCCAATCAGAATCAATCAAGACCCAGACTCCCTTTAATTAGGGAGTCATAGTTCAAATGGGTACAAGTTGTATCAAACAAGGAAAAAAACAATTATAAGACTGATTTTACCATAATAGGAGTAGTAAAAACATGTGGCATGTAATAAAGACTAAGTACATAATACATAATTAAGGAAAATACATGTTAAATAACTGAAAGTATATTCATACACATTAAAATTTAGCAGAGTATGATTTGAATTCTGAAAATTAGTCAAGGGGATCTCGAATGAGATTAAAATCACAGGGAATCAAGGCTAAGCAAGGAAAGTATCACACAAATAAGGAAATAATTCAAAAATAGTAAAGAGTTATAAAGAAAATACACAAAATCACTGTTTATAAGGAAAGTATTGCAGGTCTAAGGAGAATACACAAAATCAGTATAAATTATCATGTAAACAATCAATAAAACGAATAGTCAGACCTATTAAACGATAAATAACATGTGTTGAACATAACCAGAGAAAACCTAAGCAAGTAGTTAAGATGACAGTAGAGATTCAAAAACCTTAGCAATAAATTAGAGCAAGAAGCATAGAACACATAGGACATTCATGAAAGTCCAGAAAGTTCATGAGAGATACGCAAACATCATTGCAAACAGATTTGAACTTCCAGATTGAACGCAAAAGTATTAGGGTTTCTTAAAATGAATCGAACAAAAAGAAAAGCTCAGGTGATGTTTAAACATGCTAAAATCACAAAGTAATTGCTAAAAATCAGAAAGAAATCGTTTTGCAAAAGGGTTTTGAAACCCTAGTCTGGAATATGAGGAAATCGTTTGAAATCAAAGAAATATTTTGAGGAAAACATGTGAGAACCTTAAAAGACACATAGATCCGTCACATATATAAAAAGATCGGAATATTTAAAGCTAGGGTTTCAAGAGAAAACCCAGAGAAGGAGAAGAAAACTTAAATATTACCGGTGTTTGGCCGGAAAATGTAAAGAACTTACTCGAACGGTCATAGATGGCAGGAAAGATGGAATGAGACCGGATATGGGAATCGAACCGCCTCTGGTTCACTTGAGAACCCCCAAACGGTGACACAAGGCGAAGGATGAAGCCATAAGGCTGGTGAGAGGTGAAACCTCCATGGTTTCTGGCGAGGAGGTGGCCGGAGAAGGGAGAGACATGGCTCAGCAGGTGGAGCGTTTTAGAGAGAGAGACGAGAGAGTTGAGAGAGACGGCTGAGTGAGAAATGAGGGGGGGTGAATTAGAAAGGAAGGGGATGGGGTAGTCGTTTAGGGTTAAATATGGTAGAGATTA
Source organism: Nicotiana knightiana (assembly GCA_005239525.1). NCBI lineage: Eukaryota > Viridiplantae > Streptophyta > Magnoliopsida > Solanales > Solanaceae > Nicotiana > Nicotiana knightiana. Next base: position 45,626 of record ML409320.1, on the reverse strand, counting down.
ATTTGGGTCGTTGATTTGAATTAATCAACGACTCAGATCGAATGAGGGATTGGGCCGGGTATTTTGTGAGGACTGGTCTGGGTTATTTGGACTAATTAATTGGGTTAGGGGTCTGGATTAATTAGGCTAGAATCAAAAAATAAAAGTGGCTAATTGTTAAATACCCAATAAAATAGATAAATAATTTATAAAAATGGCTAATAATTATAAAAAATAAAATTTATGTTCAATAGAGTAAACTAAAATGATTAATTAGTATTTAAAACATGAATGACTAATTATTGAGTAAAAAAAATATAAAACATATGATTGGAGTATAATTGCAAAGTTATTGCAATCATAGCGAAAGAGTACCAATTTGTCTAATTGTGAAATAATTTGGTCTTAGTAGGATTAAAAATAATATATTAAGTCAAGAAATATTTTTGAAATCATTTGTAATACACTTTCGTAATTAATTATTAGAAATAAAAATACTGGATGAATTAATAAAAATATGGTAAAATTATAGAAAAATACCAATTGCTATGGAAACCTGATTTTGAAGGTATATTTCCGGTTAAAAAATAATTTGAGGAAAAATTGGGAATCAACAAATACAGTGCTTCAATCTAAAAAAAAATAATATATCTACATTTGTAATACAGAATATCTACAAATACATAATACATTTAAAAATAAAAAATAATATAACTACAATTGTTTACAATATATCTACAATTTTAAACAGATTCATAAAACTACAACTAATCTTCAAAATGTAGACAAATAATCTACAAAACAAAAAAATCACAGATTATGGAGATTTTTAAGAATTAAAACAAACAAAATACCTAGTGTAAAAATTACTAAATTCTTACCTTCACCAATGACTGTTGTTGAACATTCTTAGGAGATTTTACAGTACGAGCTTTTTTTTTAGTTTTCTTCTTTTTAGGAGTTTTTGCAGTGGGAGACACTTTAGATTTCTTTGCAAGTTTAGTGACGGATACATCTTCTACAAAATCATCATCAAACTCTATTTCTTTTCCTTTCCTTTTCCCTGGTTTGATTTGCCTTGAAGATTCACCAGCATCAAAATCATATTTTTGTTTAGTTCTAGCTTCTGCCTTAGCTTGACGAGGGGAAAGACTATGCTTCTTCTCTTCACTTGCATGAGCAAATTTTTCATGCTTTTTTGGTGAATGTGGTGATAATACACCCAAATCGAAAGAAGGAATATCTGCTTCTTTAGCTATTTAAGGGTTGTTCTTTGAAGTTCTGTTCTTCTTCATTGAGAATCTTTGGAACTGGTTGTTAATGGGTGTATAAACTTTGAAGAATAATCGAAATTTTGACTGGTTGTAGAAGAGAGAACTTGAGAGTAGACGTTAATGGTGGGGGTTACAAATTTTTTCTGGTTTTAGAAGAGGCAAATATGGGTGTTTGAAGAGGAAATCGTGGGGTTTGAGGTGATACGTGGGTGAGGGTGTGGGATTTGGAGAGAGAAACTTGGGGGGAGTGAGAATATACGGTAGAGTTAAATTAGGAGTGTAATTAATAACGGTAAAACCCCTAAAATGTATATAAATAGTAATTAGGTATATAGAAGGTAATTATATCAAAAGTTAAGCATGTAGGGTAATATAGTTTACTATATGGCATAGGAATGTAAAAATTCCAATCGCTTTTGCCAATCAAATCCCCAAAAGTGGTAAGTAGATTTAAATCACTTCAAAATTTTATCAAATTTATTCTACTATTTTATTTTTATTTAATTTAATAAATAAATATATAATAAATTATCTTTAAAAATGAATCGATCCTTAACAAATATTGTACGAAATCAGAAATACTAAGATAGCATACATACGTAAAAAAGGAGATAGAATCATTCTTTGTTTTCACATTTGAAGTTACTACGAGCCCGTTTGGTCATAAATAATCCACTTTTTTTTTTTTTTTTTTTTTTTTTTTTTTTTTTTTTTTTTTACTTTTTTTCGAAATCAGTGTTTGGCCATAAAAAATTCGATTTTCACTTGAAGCTGAATTTTGAAATTTTTAGAAAATTTAGAAAACTGCAAAAAATTATTTTTCAAAATTTTCACTCAAATCACCGACAAAACTTCAAAAACAATCCAAAATAATATTCATGTCAAAACACAACTCTAATTTTCAAATACCATTTTCACTTGCATATTTTTTTCACATTTTTTTTGGATTTTTACAATTCTTATGTCCAAACGCCTATAGACAGAACTGCAGATTGCTCACCAATTTACTGAAAAAGATGACCAGCTTGTTGCAAATAGCTCACAAAGACATTAATTTATTACCATAGCCAAAGCCGACATGGCAGATTCAATTACAAAAGTGAGCCGCATTTAAAAATACTACTAGCAACACCACCAGATAGCAGTTGGGCCCGGGCTAAGCCCGGACTAATACTTTTGTAAACAAGTAAAAATTGGGCTTTTGCCTCCGTACCCACTTTTTATGTCACGTTTTAACTTATATCCGTTTTGTAAAAAAAATTGCATTTGTACCCGCTTTTGTGCATAACTTCAGCATGCGGGGCTGAAGTAGCAAAGGCAATCACCAAAAACTTCAGCATTTTAGAAGACGGGTCTGAAGTAGCTTGCGAACTTCAGATCTAGAGCTGAAGTTGTTGTCTTGTAACTGGGGAACTTCAGCATACGGAGCTGAAGTTCTCCTCAGCATACGGGGCTAAATACATTAGGGAACTTCAGCTCTAGAGCTGAAGTTTTGTCATTGTAACTGGGGAACTTCAGCATACGGGGCTGAAGTTCTTCAGTTATAAAAACAAAAACTTCAGCATACGGGGCTGAAGTTCCCCCAGTTACACTGGGGAACTTCAGCTTGTCTTTGTAACTGGGGAACTTCAGCATACGGGGCTGAAGTTTTGTCTTTATAACTGTCGAACTTCAGCTTAACTGGTGAACTTCAGCTCAGCGAGGGAAAGGGAGCTGAAGTTATTTAAAAAGTGGGTACAAGTTAAAAGTTTAAAAAAAAACGGGTATAAGTTAAATGGGGGCGACCAAATAGGGTGCCCCGCGCAATTTTTACGTAAAAATTGCACGGGATATCTTATTTGGTCGCCCCCATTTAACCTATACTTGTTTTTTAAAAACTTTTAACTTGTGCCCATTTTTTAAATAACTTCAGCCCCCTTTTCCTCGCTGAGCTGAAGTTCGCCAGTTACAAAGACAAAACTTTAGCATACGGGGTTGAAGTTCCCCAATTATAAAGACAAAAACTTCAGCTGTAGAGCTGAAGTTCGCGAGTTACAAAACAAATAGAGCTGAAGTTCCCCAGTTACAAAGACAAAAACTTGTTGAAGTTCCCGAGTTACAAAACAAAAATTTCAGCTCTAGAGCTGAAATTCCCCAGTTACAAAGACAAAAACTTCAGCTCTACTTCAGACCCGTCTACTAGAATGCTGAAGTTTTGCGTGATTGCCTTTGCTACTTCAGCCTCATATGCTAAAGTTATGTAAAAAAGCGGGTACACTTGTAATTTTTTTTACAAAGCGGGTATAAGTTAAAACGTGACACAAAAAGCAGGTACGGATGCAAATGCCCCCCTGTAAACTATGACCTATCTTATAAAAAAGCTAGCCCGATGCATTAAACTCCTATTATGTGCGGGGTTCGAATTCGGGGAAGGATCGGACCACAATGATCTATTTTACACAACGATACCTTACATTTTTACAAGAGACTATTTTTATGGCTCGAATGTATCTATCTTCTACAAAAGTATATAATAATATATAAAATATAATAATGTATAACGCGTCACTAGCTATGGAAACGAACTTTTTATGTATTTTTAGTTACTATTCTTGTTACAAATCAGTATAATTAAATCTCCATCAAATAACTTTCAAATTTTGTAGATGAACTGCTTAGATTATTTCTATTAAGTCTAAAAAATGCCAATTCCAAAATTTGCACTAGTATCATATTCGAAATTTAAATCCACTTCTTCAAACTTATTTAACAATGGTGAGTTATCTTTCAAATATATTTTTCATAACCCAAATCTTACAAAATTAATTCGTTAACCACGATTTGAGCTCTAAACACAGTAACAAAATCGACCTTCTCAGTTTACAAACAAGAGGCGGTTGGGTTGAAGAAGATAAATATGGGAAAGTGGCCTAATTTTCAAATCATATAGGCCAATAGGGGAAATTTTTATTTTGTGCCTCAAACAAATGACATTAGTTGTATGAGATATTTTTTTACCTCACAAATTTGTGGACCATATCTTACATTTTTGGGTCCACAAATTCGATAAAGGCCGAAATACACGACTCATTATGATTAAACTTGGGCCAAGTGAATTGTAAAAATATTTTTGACATTATAAATATATATATACCCGAGAATTTAAACCTATAATTTCAAAAATATAATGAATTAATGGTAAGAGTCTAAAGGTTGAGCTAGTCAAATATAAATTTTAGATCGACCATCACGTAATAACGCACTCATTCTCTTGAAATTCTGGATCCTTGCTTAATTGGAACAACAACAATGATAACGCACCGAAATGTGATCTCACAAGTGGGTGTCTAGAAAGGATAGCATATACATAATTGTACCCTTGTATGAGGCAAATATGTTATTTCTGATAGACTTTCGACTCAAGAAAAACGTTTTCAAAACATATTTAAGAATGCAAAAGATAAAGGTATTGACAACAAAAATAATAAGAATATCTAAAGTAAAAGAAACAGTAAAAGTAAAGAACAAGATAATAATAGAGCAGCAGTAGTAATACTGATCATAATCATTGCTTACTCGTGAAAATAGCTATCGTCTAATTGATTTATTCTATTAGCAATGATGTATGAAGCATAAAAAAGAAAAGCAAAAAGAATATCCCATAAAAATACTCTTTTAACAAAATGTCACTCCTAACTTTTAGAACAAACATGGAATAACGCCCCACTAAAAAGATCACAACTGAAAAACCCCACAAGATTGAAAAAGACAGCTAATCACTTGCACATGAAATACATTGGTAGCCTTTCGTTCCTCATCTTTTCCAAGATTCATATACTACTCCTTTTTTTAGCCCCGCACGTGGGCCCTCTCGCTCAAATTCGAGACACACTTCTTTTTTTATTTTTTATTCGACTCTATGTTTGTATTGGGAAGGAAAATGTTAGAACAATCGTAAAATTATTTTTATGTGACCTATAAGTTGCGTGTTCGAAGTGCGGAAACAATTACTATTAGGGTAGGTTATCTGCATCATACTCTTGAGGTACGATCCTTTTTTGCCCTCATATAAATACGAAATATTTTATGTATCAGACTGACCTCTTGTCTATATTTGTCGTGAGGCCCGATAAAGTCTAAATTCACGCCAAAAACTTTATATTGAGGAGTAAAGCAAAAGATAAACTCATAATTAGAATTCGATATCAAAAACTTTGGTGAAGGATAAAAGAATAAACAACAATAACCTTAATAGTAAATAATCAAATCAATTGAATTCAAGTTGATTGAACTTATATTTGGAACACTTTCACCCAATCCCCATGCAACTCATCTCTATACACGTGTGAACTTATATTTGGACCTTTTCCCAAATGGGTCTCTGCAACTCGTTTTCTAAAAGAAAATATTACTCCTACTATTATAGTAGTATTAATTCCAAAATTAATGAGCATATAGTAGGTGATTTTTTAAATAAATTGTAATCTGATATAAATAATGAGTGACGGTAGATTTTTGTGATTTTTTTCTTTTCACATAAAAACGATACTGGTTAAAAGGTCATAATCCAAATAATATGTATAAATTTTAAAGGCAACAATCACTTTTAGTCTGTAGGCAAAATTATTTATATTCGGTAGCCGTAAAATTGTATATATTATATATATATACACAAAATATATATCTTTTCAGTATTATTTTTTAAAGCAGCTATACAATGTCATATTCCTAAATTTTAACAAACAGATTTAATTTTTTTTTTAACTTTATGATCTTAAATACGTCATTAAAATTTTGTGACTATAAAAAATATGTCATTAATGACAAACTAAGAAATTTAAAATTAAACTATTTTTACATATATAATAAAAAAATCGTTTTAAAAATGTACTTGCAAGAAATAATAGTGCCAGATGAAACACAACCAAGGGAGTGAAAAAATAGAGTTAAATAGAAAACTGCTCGGTATTTAAAAAAAAGGGATTAAATATAAAAATTAGAATCCCATTTAGAAGATGCAAAACCCACAAATGCATAAAATTTGGTTTCACTAAAATATAAAACCTCAGCCACTCAACTCAGTATCTCTTTCTCTCTCTGTAATCACGCTTCTCTTGGCGCCTTGAACTCAGCACATTTGACAGTTAGTTATCAGATCTGTAGTATTGCACCTCATGAAATAAAGATAGTAGTAGATTCATAAAACCCTAAGGAAAACAATGGTGTACACACTTTCTGGTGTTCGTTTTCCTACTGTTCCATCGCTTCACAAATCCCCTGCTTTCACTGCCAATGCTGATCGGAGGAATCCTAGCGTTTCCGTCTTCTCGAAAAAGCACTCTGTTTCACGTACTATCCTGTCCCCTCCTCTCTCTCTATATGTGTGTGCGCCTATATGTGTGTGTGCGCGCGTCAAGGTTTTTTCTTTGATTTGTTGTAATTGGTATTCTCTAATGTTAGTAGTACTTATTATTGCCATTTAAGTATATTCCGGCAAAAAGTGAAAAATATGAATTTTCATGGTTCACATTGGTGAAGGTAGTAACTTTTTGAAGTTTGGGTCAGTTATAATTGACTTTGGCTTGGGTGTAAAAGGATCTTCTATTTCTATATAGTGAGATCTTTTTTGCTCCTGAATATACGTTGTAAGAATCAATGCTTAGATTTTCCTTTTCTTCTTCAATTGACTGATCAGTCCTTTTTTCCTTACGTGATTTGTTGATTGAGTGGTGAAAACTGAGGTTTTTGTCCGAAGAAATGGGGCTGATGTACCTTTTTAGACAATATTGCTGGTGAAAAAGTTTGGTTAATATTGATTCTTTCTTTTGGTTTCTCTAATTGGGTGTTCCTGAAGTCTGTTAAGTATTTTCTCTGAGAAAACAAATTAATGAATATTCATGAAAAATTTTGATTTGGCATTTTTAAAGGTAATACTAACTCTTTTGAAGTGTCGGTTTTGGGTTTAAAAGGGCCTTCTGTATGTTGCTTTTCTGGAGGGATCTTTATTCCTCCAAAAAGTAAGTTGTAAGAATGATCAGTGGTTATACTTTTTTCCCCCTCTTTTGTGTGATCAGATATTTTTGAATTTTGTTTTTTAGTTGATTTGTTAATTGAATATTGAAAGTTGAGGTTTTGTCTGGAAAATGGGGCTTCTAAGCTACTATGTGATGTCATTGCTGTTCTACTTTTTGGAAACTCTACTATAGAAGTTTCTTGATTTACCATGAGAATATTGTCACACTGAAGAATAAGATCCTTTTAACATTAGTTTAAGCTAGATGGGACTGTTTGATTCCGAGACTATATGTGTAGTTGAAATAGTTTGGTAAAATTGTGCTTAAAGAAAAAAAACTTTTTTATTGCTTCTGCAGCATCACTTCTAATCACACAAATCTTTGCTCTCTTCAACCTTGATTAATTGACATTTAAGTAGCATAGTGGAGATATAACACAAATCTGATATATGTATGTAGGGAAGATCTTTGCTGAAAAATCTTCTTACGAGCCCGAATCCCGATCTTCTACAGTTGCAGCATCAGGGGAAGTCCTTATTCCTGGCAGCCAGAGTGGTAGCTCCTCATCCTCAACTGAACAATTGGAGGTTGCTGATACAGTTCCAGAAAATTCCGCGGTATGTTACATTAATCTCCAACTGCATGAAAGGAGAGTTCTTTTTTTTTTTTTTTGGGGGGGGGGGCATGGCTTCTAGCTACAGTTGATGCATCGTCACTAACTCATGCGAACAAATTTGTGTGCACTCTTAATTCAGAGGGAGTCATGAGTATGCTTTGGTGCCCTTAGGTTCTCCCAATAAATAATAGTAGAAAGTTATCTACCTCTATTACCTGCAAATTTGAGGTGTTAGTCATCATATAAGCAAAGGGTGCCTATAGAACCATGATTAATAATATCACTTTTGGGGAGTAAAAAAATGATATATAGCAGCTCAGCCTACCACACTTAAAGCCCTTTGTACAATCAGTTTGGGATTTTGGTAGAGAGATCCTTTCCATAATATTGGAATGACTAAGGCTTCTTGAACAGTCTTGTTTAGATAACTGTAACAGATACATGCTTATCTCAGGTTATGGAAAAATATTTTTGGGTCCAAAATCTCTATTCCAATAGGTGACCTATTTTGTCTCACGCAAATATCAATTGAGGGAGCAAACTTTGAAAAAGATAAAGACACAAAAGGAGAGACTGTTTCCTTTGCCAAATCCAACTGAAGGTATAAAAGTCAGTATCACAACATATGTGAGGAATGTGGTTACTTTGACAGTAATCAATATTATGTTGAGAGTGTCTCTAAAGAGGGTATTTCTTTTGAGTGTGATAATCTTGAAAACTTGTGATAAAAGAGTAGTAAGTGTATGTTATTCTCTATGATATTGATATTATTTTTTCTCTTTAGTCATGGGTTTTTCCTTATCTGAGAATCGGAAGTTTCAATGTCTACCATTATTTCCCTTTATTTTACTGTGGGTGTCTTCTGCCTCAACAAATGGCATCAAAACGCTCGGTTTTGTCATCCCTATCGATATATTGCATGTCCCTCTACAAGTGGTACTAGGACTAGGGAATAGTTTGTTTCCGTGTAAGCATGGGCAGCATTCATAGGAATAATACAAATTATCCTCATAATACTATTCATACATACGAGTTTTATGTGTAGAGGCACTGTTCACATTCCATACATGAGCTGATGAGCGTTATCTACAGTAAATGTCCTAAAATTGATAGAAGGTAATTAGACCCGTCATACTTGTACGGCCAGTATAGATGTCTTTGGACAAGCGAGCACTATTCGACGAATACTAGTGCAGGGCGTGCGTAGCTGCACTGCATCATCATCAGAGGACATGAAACTAGTTTTGTCTCGGGAATTACAATTTGGTAACAGGAGAAATGCATTTTACTATAAAGTGGGGACTAAGGCATCGTGTAGCATATACCAGAGGATATTGAATATAGAGCACCATTCATGGGAAGCTCAAGTAAAATGGAGAGGCACGGTGTTAAAGTGCCAAGACACAACTTCTGAGGAGGTTTGTTTGTGGAGGAGCGACTTCCAGAAGACAATAGAGAATGCCACCGGAGCTTGCCTAGAAACATAGCTCTGGAGAAGCTTGGGTGGGAATGTCCGACTTGTTTAACGCAATTGCAGAGAAATTTATCGATGGAAAAAAATCTTGCTTACATCCTCTCTGTAACTACATAGGATGAGATCTCATTGCTTTTTGATCATTAAAGCTCTTAGGCGGGAATGTTCGACTTGTAATCTCATTGCTAGTTGCTAGATAAACATAGAAAATGCGTCTGTCTGGCCTTTCTGTCACAGCTTTACAAGTGATTCCTCAACTTAACCGTCATGTAAGACCTACAACAGCACCTAACCTTCGTGTAAGACTTTTATAGAACTCGTCCCAAATCTTTCGTTAATTCTGCGTTTTATAGAAATTAAAGCAATAGTTTAACAGGATAAAAAGAAAAATATTTTGGGGCTATGAATTAACTCACTCTCCAAATAGCCTAACATGCATCCAAATATTTCCGAATGTTTCCCACATCTTTCAGTGAATTCAGAAGCTCAGTGTCATCTCTCATCTGTATCTAGTGCACAATATCATCATGTTATTTACTTATCAAAATAAAATCATGTTATTAACACTCCCCACCCCACCCAAAAAAGTCATTTTTTTAATTCTGAACAGAGTCATTTTCTCTTTTCATTACTGGAACACTGTTTTGATCTATTAATTGTTTTGATGGTGGGCCTTTATCTCTATATAATTCTCATACATAAAGCAATTCGGAATCTCCTTTTCAAATCAATTTGGAGGCAAGCTCTTGGTCAATTTATTAGGAGATAGATAAAGCTATTCATTGGATGCTTGATTGATGAAATTTCCAGCTTGTGTACCTCTAGAATTGATCTTTGACTCATTTGATATCTTTAGTTTCGTACTCCACTATGATGGAAGAAGACGCTTGGGTCTCGGTGGCTAGACGTGCGAGTTTTTGAATCTTGGTGGCATCTTTTGCACATAAGTTAAAAGCTTCACCCGTAAGATGATGAAAACCCTAGAACATCGTCAGCAGTGAGACTTTTCTAGCTTCAACAGTAATCTTGCTCCAACCACCGATTAGATCTGTAGATCCTTAGAGCATGTCTCTTTACTATATAGTTTTAATCTTGTTAAATTGAATGTACAAATCTTTTTGGAATAATAGAACCACTGACAATGCATATTGTCACTTTGCTTCATAATTGTTCTATTACATTTTCTATTTTAGGCATCAACTGATGTAGATAGTTCAGAAATGGAACATGCTAGCCAGATTAAAGCTGAGAACGGTGATGTCGAGCCAGCAACTGGTCTTAAAGGAAATGTTGAAGAGCTGGATTTTGCTTCTTCACTACAACTAGAAGAAGGTGGTAAACTGAAGGAGTCCAAAACATTAGATACTTCTGAAGAGACGATCATCGATGAATCTGATAGAGTTAGAAAGAGGGGCATTCCTCCACCTGGACTTGGTCAGAAGATTTACGAAATAGACCCCCTTTTGACAAACCATCGTCAACACCTTGATTACAGGTAAAAATGTTTTCATTCGTTTGAGTAATTTGCCTATTTTAGAGGCAGCATTCGTTGATTGGGAGATTGAGAGATGATATTATATCGTGGGCTGTTATATTTTTTCCTGAGATGATCTGGTTAATGATATTTAGGTGTTATTATAGACTTCAATATGCTGCTGCTTACTGGTCCTGTTGTGTGTATACATATGAAATCTTTCTGAACATTCTTCAGCAACTTAGTTGCAAATTATCTGCCATTACATAGGGTCTGCGGATTCATCTTTGAGGGTGATATGGCCCTGTTATGCATCTTGTCAAAACTTTAATTTCTTCCATTGCCTAGATTGACATCTATACAAGTTAACAAATCAGCCCAATGATTCCTTGTGTTTTTCCTTAGGCAGACCCCATAAGATGAGCACACTGGTTGAAACACCACGGAGGTGACTAACCATACTTTCCGCTAATCACTTCTCCCGAGACTTGAGAAGTTTACCTCCATAGCCATTTGTATACCATTTGTATAAGAGCTTCAGTCATACTTCTTCAGGTTTCTTACTCCTAGATCACCGGCCTCCTTTATCTTCTACACTTAGCCCACCTAAGTAGCTGGTACTTTTTGGTTTCTGCATTTCTTTCCCATAGGAATGCCTTCTGTGCTTGTCACACGTTTAGGACTGAGGAAGGTAGTGGTGTTGTTGGAAGAAGACTATCTAGGACTCAATTAATAAATACTAGTCTGCACGCCTCTTCCAGTTTGACAGCCTCCTCTCCACCTTCTCTAACTCCATTCCGCTGCTGTGTCTATATATTTGGCCCTGAGAGAACTCCCTGGTAAATGGTGGGTAGTTCACCGATTCTGCATTTGATCAGGTTAGCCAGTGAGTGTGTGTTGTGAACTTTATTGATTGGGAAGAGGAAATTTTAGTTCATTGTTGATTCTTAGGCCAGGAACTGCCTCGAAGGCATCACGAATGCCTCTTAGGTGCATCAGTTGCCTCTCCACTGCATCACAGAGCATTATGGTATTATCAGCATACATATGGGGGGTGTAATGGAGACAATTTGAAGATTTACTGGCTCCACATTTAATCCCTTAGTCCATCCCCTGTCTATAGCCACTTTCAGCATATTTCTAGGTCCCTTAATCCTTTGGCCATGGACAAAACGGGAGATAGGTGACCACCACTTGCGTGAACAAAGAGGGAGATGATCACCTTGTCCCAAGTCTCATTGGGAGGGGAAGAAGCCTTCTGGGGAACCATTGACCAGTTAAAATGCACAATTTGGTCCATCTGACCCCTTTTTTTTATGCTTGGTTTAGGCATTACCAGCCACTGTTTTTGTTTCTACCCAATTAAGATGCTTTATAATATTTTTGTCATTGTTTGAAACAGAAGTTTTTTTTTTCTTTCAATCTGAATGCTCTTAGTACTTTCTGTTTTGTCATTGTCATCGATGCTTGTTTTCAATTGCCGTGGTCCTATGTTAGGTTTTGCTTGTTCTTCTGCCTAGGTTTGAGTATTTGCTTTGTACATTTGTCGTTTTTGTCTCCCAAGTCTAATTCTTGAAGGACGCAATAGGCCCATAGCACAGCAATATGCTAGTTTAATTTCTAGTAGCAGTCTACCATGCCCTATATTGGTTGGATTGTTTGTCAGCAGTTCTGTTTTATTCTTCAACTTTCCAATTTTACTAACTCTGAGAGCCGATTGCTCACATGCACTTCCAGAATTTTTGTTCTTTCTCTATGAATTGTTCTCTTTGTTGGATGTTCTTGCTCTCGAGACATTATTTGCCTTTGGTTATGCAATTATGGTTATGCTCTTGGTGTATCTATATGCCTCAGCATTTATCTGCTTCGTTCTGCCCCAAGTGGCAGTGCTATCTTTCTCTGCAGTTCCTGCGCCTGGACATGGCCAGCTAAAATCTAAAGAATTCTTTTCTATGCTGTCCACTTTTAGGTTTTCAGAGTACAAGAAAATGAGGGAGGCAATTGACAAGTATGAGGGTGGTTTGGAAGCTTTTTCTCGTGGTTACGAAAAAATGGGTTTCACTCGTAGGTAAGAACTGCTTTCTATCTTAATTTAATTTTCTTTCTGAAGGTATTCGAGACCGGCCTTGTGCAAAACCTTGTCAATTTCATGCCATAATGCTATTCGTTGGCGCTAACTTGGTACTTCTTTGACCCACACTCATACCTATAGAGGAGTGAAAAGGTGATTATAGGTTTTAATATCTGCAGATAAAAGAAAGAGAAACAGATTACATTTTGAATTTGGAGAGATGTATATAGCAGCGGTTAATTTTTGACATGCTCAGCCCTTTACTAAAAATAGCTATCATCTAGTTACTAGCAATCTAGGCATGGTATATATTGGAATTTGAAGTATTTGTCTCAGACAGAGTGATTCCCGGAAAGTGACCTTCAGAAGTTAATGTTTACGAAAAGGAACCATCTGGAGCTAGTGTTACACCTAATTGTTGGAAGCGAATCTATGTACTTCATTGATATTGTTTTTCCCTTTATTGTAGATGTTTTTACTTTCTGTTTTTCTTTTCCTTGGAGTATATGTACGTTATATCAGATCTGTAAGCCTGACCTTACTGTAGATGCCCCTTCTTTCCCTTTGTAAGTTTGCTCTACTGAGAGGGGCTGAAGTACCAGTCACTGATTGCCTGTGAACTTTGTTGCCAGTGGTACAGGTATCACTTATCGGGAGTGGGCTCCTGGTGCCAAGGTCAGTGTTTTCTTTCTTGTTTTTTTAGATTCTCTATGATAAAAAGGACCACAAAATGATAATCACTTCTTTTTTAACGTAAAAGGTGAGAGAAACTAAGAGAAAGTAGAAAGGAGAAGATTTATGTTTTAATTATCAAGAAAGATGTTTAAGGATTTCTGACCTAAAGATGTTTCTTGTCTGATAGTTTAGAATATTGTAATTGCTCCACAGTTTCTGTCATTTGCACAGATTATGGCCTACACCCTGGATGGACTTCTGACCTAAAAACGATGATAAGATTCCTTTGGCTTAACTTATTAAAGTTAGGCTTGTTACTTGATAGCATTACTCGCCAGCTCTGCAAGCTTGATCTAGGCCTCGGCTTGGTGAGCCATTTTTTTACCCCATCAACTTGGTGAGCCATTGACCTAGTCTGTAAGACTTATTCTGGTCCAATGTGATGGTCACTTTGAGGATGGAGTGAGAATGGACATATATTAAGTCATCTTTTCAGAATAAAGGTCAAGAACTGAGAAACTATTTTAGAATACTCCAGATTGCAAACTTCTGTATCCCAAAATAATTAGTGAATCATCTTTCTTCTGCCACTGCCCACTAGCAAGTAAAAGATCTATTTTGGCATGTAAGAATTAGCTCCCAGGATTCCTAGGACTACACTGACTCAAGATCTGCCAACTACGTACAAATTTGTCTTGAGGAACACAACCATGATATTTTGACCTGGCTGGTCTTATGCCAGTATGGGTATCTATAACAAACAGCAAACCAAGTGTTTCCCTTTTGGTTAGAGGGTGCTTTTATCAGCATAAAATGCTGTTTCTTGATTTTTACCAAGTCCAATGAGTTCAGTACGTTGATTTTACATTAAGTAGCCTTCTAAAAGAAAGGAGAATCCCTTCAGCAACACTTAATTGCTGGATGTATGGCAGAACATTTATCTTCCAAAGCTGCTAATTCTGACGTTTTGTGTAAACTGATTACTAAAGAAATAAGGTTCAAGTGCAGTGTACGGTGAAATGAGAGATCATTAATGTGAAATAAAGTGTAAAGTCATTGGTGATCTCCTTATATGCCCATCAGTTTTTATACCAACTTCTGCATTTTGTTTAAGATATGATAATATCGTTTTGTGAAAGTCTAAATTGCATGTATATCCTATCCTTTCCCTTGCAGTGGGCTGCCCTCATTGGAGATTTCAACAATTGGAACCCAAATGCTGACGTCATGACTCGGGTATATCCCTTACAGTACATATCCAAGTGGTTCTATTACCATTTTTGTTTGAGAGCCTTGTGTTCTTTACATTTGATTGTCTTTGCTACTCATTTCACAGTTTCTAGCAAATTTCTCGTATTCTTATTTCTGTTTACCTTTTCTATTACCCCTTTCGTGATCGAGTTATATTGGCACGGGATCCCCTTTTCAAATTTGCATGTTACAAGGGAGTCTTTGCAAGAAAATATGGATTTCTTAAGATTTCAAAGTAACCGTTGCTTGACTTCTTTCTGGTAAGGCTCATATTTCGCTAGTTCCTTGATAGTAGGTCTGAAAATGACGACACACTTTATATTGGTATTTGGTGAGAATAGTGCTTTCTATGTCTAACTGGTCTGGTTACTTATCAAAAAAAGAAAAGAAGTCTAATTATTCGTCAGATGTTCCATTGATCTGATAAAATGAATTCAAGATCTGGTGTTGTTCTTTAGATTTTTCCGAGTCTTTCAGAATTCTGCTTTACTTCTACGAGCGTGCAACAAAATTCCTTCCTTTTCAGTTCATTGCACAAAAGGGATCAACTGGATAATAGACAAATGTACAGGTCAAAGAGGAGCTATACAAAATTATTTCTCTCTGCCGAAGACATCCTATCACCTATATAAGTTGCATCTTTTGAGTACTCCTGAAGAACTCTAAGAGAACATCATACATTCTGTTTGGAGCAAAAGAAGGTCCCACTTGTACTTGTCGAAAAAAGGAAAAGTTCCACTTGCTCAAGAGATCTTCTATTCTCTTCTTTCCGAATTGACAGAACCATCACTTGAGGAAATTTCTGTCCAAGCATTGTCTTTATTCCTTCTTTCATTTATTTTCCAGTTTCCCAAAAGACTCTTCAGGCATTATCCAACTACTTCCTGAATTTTTATGGATCATATTCTACATATATTATACAATCTTTGCACTGCTAAGTAGATGAGTCGCATCTTCACTAGCTTCCATTGTCTTTCTCTTCTCTTCTCTTCCTTCCTTTTTGCCCCTTGGGCCGGGGGTGGGGTGGGGTGGGGTGGGTGGCTGGGTGTTATAGAGAGTTTCACTGTTATGGTCATCTTCTGTAATTAATATGTTAACAATGAAGGATATGTAGAAGGATCATCTATTTGCATTCACTTTTATATAATATCTAATTGTACGAGTAGTGAAGAAGTATAGAGACAATAGCACAAGAGTAATCTGCGTAGTACTGCTGTTTTGATGTAGGATTATGGTGGTTAACATGTTGATTGAAGCTCTTAGTATTCTCTTACTATCTTAAGACATTTTATGCTCTCTATGTTACAATGTTAAGCTCTATGCAGTGATGGAATGTTGCATAAAACTAATTCATGATCTATAAGCAGAACGAATTTGGTGTCTGGGAGATTTTTTTGCCAAATAATGCGGACGGCTCTCCTGCAATTCCTCATGGGTCCAGAGTGAAGGTATGTTCATTTCCTACAGTGCTCTGATTGACTTTTGGGTATTTTATCCATTGGCCATCGATACTACTGTTTTCTACCTTTCAGTTACAATACTTGTGTCAAAGAATGTTCAAGATTCTTTTTAGTTATATAGGTCTATTCACTTCTAAGCCTGATAAGTGCGTGCTGCAAACTCTTTCAAGGAGATATGTTTTAACAAAGTTTATAATGTCTCTGTCTCTCCTCTCGCTCTCTCTTTCAGCACACAGACACCCCAACCCACCCCTTCCAAAAAGGAACAATATAAATATTCATCTATGAATGAGCTTTCAAAAGTTGTTTCCCTGATTCAATTTCTTAATTATTCAATTCAAGATTAGTAACAATGAATATCAATATTTGATTTTCTAGGTTTGATCTAATGTTCTAGGTCAGAGCATTTAATTGTAGTTCATTATCTCCATAATGTATATAGCATATATTTTCACTGTGCTTGTTTCATAATATAATCATATTTTATCGTCTCTGTCTGATCCTTGTGGTTCTATGCCACTATTTACTAATATTACTCTAATATACTGAAAATGTAGATACGTATGGACACTCCATCAGGTGTTAAGGATTCCATTCCTGCTTGGATCAAGTTCTCTGTACAGCCTCCTGGTGAAATTCCATACAATGGAATATACTATGATCCACCCGAAGAGGTTACACTCTTTTCTCTGTTGTTGCTAATTGCCCAGTATATGGACTTGTATTTGGTTCGTCATACAAAGGAATGTGGTAAAGACATGATTAAATAAACTAAGGTGTCTATCTTGAACAACTTTAGCTTTTAGATGAGATTTTCACACACTCCCACATGGTAGCAGAGTAGGTAGAGGTCATGGGTTCGAGTCTCACCGCCACTCATTATCAGGAAAAATTTCCTCGTGCTTGGCACACGAAAAGAATTAGACCCGCACGTGAAGGGGCATGTTGAAGACAATTAAATAAATTAAAGATGCCCTTTATAATAGCTTAAGCTTTTAAAGGAGATGGTCACACTCAATGGAATGGAAAATCTTTATTAGTTTGAACTCATATGTGAAAACCCATACTGGAAAATTCTCATGTGGCTGCATTTAAGTTTGCCATTATTCTTTTGTTTGGATAGTAATTGAAATGGCCAAATGGGTTTTACTGGAAATAAATAAAGATTGCTACAAAAAAAAATAATTGTAGAAATACGAGACGATCGAATTACTTAAGGAGTATGCTATCCACTTGTATAATGTTTTTTTATAGTATAAGTAATATGATATTTTATAAATACTTGCATTAAGCCAGTGCAACAAGCGTAGTTACAATTGTGCAAATCCTCTGTTGTGTCTAGCATTGCATCTAATCATGTGCAACGACTAGTTTGCACCAAAATGCTACAGTAGATAGGGTTTTACAATCGAGCTGTATTAGAAAATATAAATTATTTGAATATGGAACTTTATTGAGCATCAATTAACTGAGTTTAAGAGAAGAAGGCTCTAAACCATGGATAACAGGTGCATAAGGGAAACAAATAAGCTCCAGAAGTCTTCAGGGCTTTTAGCTAGTTTTTCCAAGCTGCCAGACTAAATCATTGAGATACACTAGGATTTGCAACCTGTTAATAGCAAATTTTGTCCGCTGAAAGCTTTCTTATTTCTTTACAACCAAATGCACCTTAATAAGCATTTTATACTGTAGCCATATGCTTTCCCCTTCCACCCCCAAAATAGCGAGCCTAAATGAAAGGGAATCCTAGACAGAATATGACACGAGCCACACAACATACTCATGCCTCAAGCCCAAAAATGAGGGTCCAACACTCGTTCATGTGTTCACGCTGAACAGCTATATGCCTAACCGTTTCTTTAGCTTCCTTACAAAACACATTTCAAGCTATAGCTTCAAGGTGCAATACTTGGACCTAGAGAAATACTAGACCAGCTTTGCTGTCAGAACTCAGAATCCTTTCAAATAAAGAGATTCTTTCCGAGAAATCATTGAGCGATTAGAGTGATCTCTTTCCTAAGATTAGCTTGATCTCATATTTATTTAGCAATAAACTAAGTGATAAGTTGGCGGAATAGTCACTTGGTACTGGTGGGAGATATAACCGGTGGAATAGTCGTCATAGAAAAAGAAAAAAGAATATGTTGATAAGCTAGGATTTGTGTGGCATAGAGTTTCAATGAAAAAGCTACAAAATATGCTGACATGTTAACGTATGGATTTGAGCTAGTCCCTGGCAAGCATACATTAATAGTCTTCTACGAACTCTTCTTTTTGATGTTCTCCTGTATATTTGTCCAGTTGGTTTGTTGATTAGCTTATTTAGTAGTGTCTTGCACAGCAGTCTGTGAGCTAGAACTTTTCCTTTTCTTTCCTATGTAGGTGCTTGTATTCCCTTGCTAATTTCTGCATCCTCACAAACTCTATTTTATTTCTGTCATTTGTTTTCATGTTATGATTCGTTTTCAATTCCTTGTAGGAGAAGTATGTATTCCAACATCCACGGCCAAAGAAACCAAAGTCACTGAGAATATATGAATCTCATATCGGAATGAGTAGTCCGGTGTGCATCCCTCCTCTTTCATGTAATTTTATAATTTATGAATCTGATTTTTGTTATTTCATTTCATGTTGGACCTGTCATGACTACCGTATATGTGAAAATTTAGTCATCAGAGCAGCTATTTCTCTAAAGTGGCTGTTGAAATTCGATCCGAAGTGATTACTGGTTGATTAAGGTTTTGCCCTGTGGTGTTCTGGATGTAACCTTTTTTTTTATAAGGTAAATTGTATTAATCAAAAGGGAGAGAACTCCCGTATACAGGAAGTATACCAAAAAGTAGAGAATTTACGTCAGAACATGATTCTCTACAAAAGACGCCCAATCTTCTATACAAATGGGGGCTACATGAGTGCACCAAAAAGCGATCAAAGATAAAAGACTATTCTTAAGATGTGAAAAAGTCCCCTCAAAAGCTCTCCTATTTCTCTCCCCCCAAACTATCCACATGAGAGCTAACGGGGCGTACTTCCACGCCTTTTGCTTTCTTCTTCTACGGAAACCGGCCCAGCTATATAACATTTCCTTTACACATGAACCAGAGGTTAATTCTTTTCTTGCTGTTCTAGAAATGGCATCTGAAGGCCCCTTTTCACATGTCGATATTGTTCTTTACCAAGTAATTATCTTCCACAATAAAAGCACGGCGGGATAAGCAGACCGAAAATTTGTCAAGTGCGAACACTTGTGTATTTTTGACTCTTTTATTTTAGAATTACTATTCTCTGTTTATATGACCTAGTTTTCGAGAACTATAGAAGAAAAAAAGTACCAGATACCTTTTTACTGTACCAAGATTTTTTTGAGTGTTTCCAGCTATTTATATGGACTTCTTCATTTTTGTTATACTTTTGTATATGGATGTTATGATAGCACGAACTGATTCCCCGTGCATATATATCGTAGCTGTAAAATGTGATGCATCAGAGATATGAATATTTGGCCCCTTTGTCTTTATCAAAAAAGAAATAAAATAATATATTTTACCCCTTTTTCTATTCCATTTTCTCCCAAGCTACTAGGACCGTAGTTAAATGCTATATGCATTTTCAAGAAGCTTTTAGTTATTTCTTATCTCAGTCTCCTTAAGTTTTGCTGTTTGTCTGAACTATTGAGTTTATGTTGTTATCCTCTGACCCTACAGATGATTTGTGATGCAGGAGCCTAAAATTAACTCATACGTGAATTTTAGAGATGAAGTTCTTCCTCGCATAAAAAAACTTGGATACAACGCTGTGCAAATTATGGCTATTCAAGAGCATTCTTATTATGCTAGTTTTGGGTAATTCTCGTTTTTACTGTTTGCATTTGTTTCCCTGGTTACTCTATATCTTCAGCAAGTCGTCTCAGTTACTCATCTCGTCAACTGGTGGCAGTAACTGTTTTAACTGACTACTTTAGTATTTCTAATGCAACTCGTTATCCTTCTTTGTCTCAGTTATCATGTCACAAATTTTTTTGCACCAAGCAGCCGTTTTGGGACGCCTGATGACCTTAAGTCTTTGATTGATAAAGCTCATGAGCTAGGACTTGTTGTTCTCATGGACATTGTTCACAGGTATTGCAATTGTGTTTACTGAATCTATGGATCAAGTCTTTGTCATTTCATGTTTTTGATTGTTGACATATAGTTTTCCTTGTGAAGAACTAGTCAGTCTGATGGTGTGGATGTTGGACACTTACTATAAAAATGCCTAAAATTTTGCCTTTTGGAATTGATGAATTATAAAATGCTGTAGCTTTTAATTATGTGGATTAGTTTTCCTGTCTACATATGATGAACGTTGCTGCACTCATAAGAATAACCAAGGAGAGGTGTGGAGATATTCTACTTATTTTTCTGTAGGTGGGGAAATATTCATTAAGAAACATTAATCGCACATAATCTTTTCTGCCAGATGCATTATGCTACTCGATGCCTAAAAAACATTGTTCACTGCCGACAGCTAGAAAGCATGTTCAGCTTGATATTCCAACAAGCTATTGGGGTTTGGACAGTTCCTAAACATGTTCTAACATAGGAAATGATACACAATTACAGTGATTGAGTCTCCTAGTCGATTCCCAAGATTCTTAATTGTACTACTGTACTCGCTCCATTTTGAGGTCTGTTTTCTGTTCTTGTGGTTAAGGTGCAAGTGCATAGCTTTTAGATTAGGCTTTATTTTTTATTCCCATGGGTCCATCATTAAGTTTTCTCTTCCGTGGGTGCATTTCCTATGGTCTAATTCATAAATGAAAGAAATGGTGCTTAATTCTTACATCTGGTCATAATAAGAGTTATTCTTTTTTCATTGGCACTTATTTTCTATTGACAAGCCTTACTTTGTCCTTAACTCACTGCAACCGTGCATCTTTTTTGCAGCCATGCATCAAATAATACTTTAGATGGGCTGAACATGTTTGATGGAACTGATAGTTGTTATTTTCACTCTGGATCTCGTGGCTATCATTGGATGTGGGATTCCCGCCTCTTTAACTATGGACACTGGGAGGTACTTTCTTCCTTTCAAATATGAGTCAACCGGAACCTTGTGCCTCGTGTCCATGGGTGTGACAGAAACTATGTTTCTTGTTATAGGTACTTAGGTATCTTCTCTCAAATGCGAGATGGTGGTTGGATGAGTTCAAATTTGATGGATTTAGATTTGATGGTGTGACATCAATGATGTATACTCACCACGGATTATCGGTAAAGTTGATCCAACATAATTTTTATACTCAATTTTGTGATCATAAGTGACAGCTTTTAGACAACAAGGTGCCTGGTAACTACCAAATTACGGGGAGAAAAACCTAGTTGACCTTTGTATCATTCTATGGAGTACGCAGCAGTTATTTAGTATTCTAGTAAGCAACTCATAAAGTAATTAGGCATTTAACTGCAACAATTCCTTTTTAGTACCATGGCCATTTATTAGCAGATGCATTATTATTTTAATATTATCTAGAAGAATCCGTACCTTCTCTTCGTTATATTTAGTATTACCCTGGTATTACCATTGTATAACATCTGCTTCATTATTTGTTCATCTTCTTTCATTGAATAAGCTAAATGCCTGCAAGTCATGTTAATTCTCTGCCTGAATGTCTAAGATAAATCTGTCCAATCAAATGGAAAAATAATTTAGCAAATGTCTTGCACCCAAGGGTGTGGCCTAGTGGTCAATGAAGTGGAGGAGAACGCCGAGGTCTCAAGTTCAAATCCTAGCGGAGACAATAAAATACTAGGTTTCTTCTCATCTGCCCAAGCCTCAGTGAGCCAAGTTATCCGGTACTTGTGCTGGTGGTAGGTGGCAGTTACCGATGGAATTAGCTGAGGCGCATGCAAGTTAGCCTGGACACAAAGAAAAAAAATTAGTTTAGCGAAATCTGTTGGTGGTTTCATTTAAGAGGGCAAGTGACCTCTTAAGGAGCTGAAGTACAATTTTTGTAGTTTACGTTGAGTAGTTAATTTCCATTATTTTTGCCCTCTCTTTGGGTTGAGCTAACTTTGAATTGCTTCTACTTGTAAAAAGTTCTTGAAAGAGATGAATTATATATAGATTAAAGGTGTCTATGCGGATGAGATTACTATAAAACAGACAGGCTGAAGAGTTGCATGATTTCCAAATTTTGCAAAAGTATGGAAGAACATGTTAGTCAACAATTTCCAATCGATCAATTCAATATGCTTTCATCCAAAATTTAGTTGAAGTCGACTATATGAATCTATTGTATCTGTTCCACCCTATTCAGGTTAATATTTGAAGGATTAATCAGAGTTGAACTACTTTTATGCTAACCTCAACCTAATGTGATTCCCCTCATCCAAGCTTGAGACTGGCTATACTTCGCAAGGCTCACATAGGTGGTGTTGGTAAATACTTTCCCAACATCTACACAATATAATGATAAATTAAGGTTTATGAGAATCCTCTTTTTAGCTTCAGGAACTCTACAGTAGTTATACGTCACAGCTAATGTCATACTATTTGGAAATATCAGTTTCCTTCTTCCTGCTTCATGTGTTTTACCAAGGTGGTCTCTCCAGTATTCTGCTAAACTTCTTACCTGATGCATTTTAATTTCTATAGGTGGCATTCACTGGGAACTACAATGAATATTTTGGATTTGCGACTGATGTAGATGCTGTGGTGTATTTGATGCTTGTCAACGATCTTATTCACGGGCTTTTCCCAGATGCGATTACCATTGGTGAAGATGTAAGTACTTGTCATATTGACCTTATGGTGACTGGAATGCTCTGAGATTGTGTGTAAAATACAAAGAGACCTCAGTATGCTGAATTTGTGATGGTAGGATCATCAAGCTGGAGGATACCATCTGCTAACACCACCTATAAAGTGTATGGAAAATTTCAATAATTTTTAAAAAACAGCTTAGAGAATCAATCTGGTTATGATGTCAGGGGATATAAGGTTTTGTTCTAAGAGGAGCCTGGTTCACTTTTCAGAAAACTACTGCTTAGATAGGTTTATTTTTTAATGTCTCCGAGCTGCTTCTCCAAATTCTCGTCTTCCTGAACCCTGTTCAAAGTGAAATCTGAAATTTCATTATTCCCCATCTCTAATATAGGTGTAGAATTCCCTTAATGAAATCAAGTGGAAATCCTGTGTAGAAAGTTTAAGGAATCTTCTTGTTCGTTTTCCAGTGACAACAAGTCTATTCTGTTGATTTTGCTGACTGGAGTTTTTTCTGATCTCCAGAATAAAATTAAAAGAGAAAGGTCTCTGCTCCTATTTCTCCAGTGGATTTCTACCTTATTATTATCCCCTCATGTCAGATCATCCTTTCGTTATCTCCTCTGTGGCCATCTTAACTTTTCCCATCAGAGGGTTCAATTCTTGAGCATCACCTGTAGCAATATCTCAAATAAAATACTGTTGGAATCATGCTAACTATCTTGCCTTCCCTGGTTATTTTTATCTTGAGATGGACCAGTTTCATTCTTCAGACAATGGGGTCATAGTGTTGTTACATATGTTTTGATGCCCCTTTATTTCACTGCTAATGTTGGTCAAGCCTGATTTTGCCCATGTCGACTTTAATGTATATCTAAAGATAAAAATTATTTGAAGATTTATTGCTCTTAAAAACATTTTCTGTTTCAATTTTTAAGTTTCAAGATAGCTCTGCAAAAGACAACGTGAAGTCTCTGCTTTCCATATGCTCGTATTTCTTATCTGAGGATCTATTCTTTCCTTTAAATGGCTTACTGGGTATGATGGGTGTATTTGTACGGCCTGTTGTAAAAATCCAACATAATGTATGTGGCTTATGTGGGATTGATACTTGGACAATTAGTATTAAGTTCGGGTTAGTAGGCTGAGGATAAAGTTTCAATAGTCTAGGTAACATATTCTCCAAAAGTAGTTCCTTTATAAATTAGTGGTCTAGCTATTCCTTTTAAGGTTAAGCCCCTTATGCTAAGTTGACTAAAAGCGAGCATGATCTTCATGAAAATGGAGGGGATGCACAATGTGGTAGTAGCAACTCTTACAACAGCCTTGAAAAATTCGTTATATACATTCTTTTTTCCTCGTTGTTTACATAGAGTGGATGTTCTAGGTTTATTTGAAATTTTTGTTCTCTTGATAACACTCACTTCATTGTTAATTCTATTTCACATTCTAATTCCTGATTATCGTATATTGAACTTAATTATGGGCTTGCTCTGTTACATGTCTTTATTTTCTCCTTCTTCTGAGTGTATAACTCCATTAGGTTCTCCCTAGCCTTTTTTTTTGGAAGGGTACAACACCTTTGTCTGGTCTTGGTGCATGAATGGGATAATACTGGCTGAATTGCGTGTGCTACCTCATCTAAATGCTTTATTTGTCTTTAACAATAACAATGGCCTATTAATTAAAAAAAAAAAAAATAACAATGGCCTATTAGATTTTCAAGAGCCCAATAAGGTGATTTCCATTAATAGTGCATCTTGCATGGGACTATTTATTTGTGATGATATTGTACTTTATTTATAACGAAGTAACTTATCAAATATAAAATAGTTATGGTTGGAAGTATTTGATTAATCTGAGCAATGTGTCTGTTACTAACTCTGAATGGATTATTGTTTGTCGGACGTAAATTTAATATTAGCAAAGAAGAGAAGATATTGGCAAATGTGTTGCTATGGTAACTGTTTAGTGTGTTTGGGGCATCGGGTGATGCAAGGTATTTTAAGGACAAGTATTTCTTTTCAAAAGAGTTTATAGTATAAGTATTGTCCTTTTAAGGAGTTGGGTGACTCTTCCTGATCTGCTTGGTTTTCTTCTTTATATGGAGGACTCTGTATGCTTGTCCTTGGTACTTCTGTATGCTTTTCAAAGATTCTTTTATAAAACAGATATTTATGCTAATTGCAAATTATGCAATGTGAAGAGAAAGGACATTTTACTCTATATGGGCTGCGACTCTTCTGATCATCCTCTTAATGCTCTACTCTTTTTGCTACTAATTTCAGGTTAGTGGAATGCCGACATTTTGTATTCCCGTTCAAGATGGGGGTGTTGGCTTTGACTATCGGCTGCATATGGCAATTGCTGATAAATGGATTGAGTTGCTCAAGTATGCTGTTTCTAAAGCTTCATATGCTTATCCCTGAAATTATATATATTTTTTGATGAAGTAAATTAATTTGATAAATGTATGGGAAAGGTACTGCATACAAGAAGTAAACCTAAAATAGAGAACAAAAATTAGTGTGTAGGTGATGTCAATTTGAAGTTTACAATAGATGAGGTGACTCAAGCACAAGCACTGAAACATTTTAATGTGTGGTCTACACTGCGTAAGTGCATATCTTGTTTGCTGTTCCTTGTACATTTTTCTTTCCTTTTCTGAGCCCCTTTTGAGGGATAGTACCTGGTCTAGAGAAAAGTAGTTACATATTCTCTTTAGGTTTTACTGGAGCCCTCGGTTAACTCGTGAAGTTTTCTCATGAATGCTGCAAGATAAGATTCTTAGTAAGCAGTAATCTGAATCACTCAAGAGTCAACAGGATGCTTTCCAGGCGAAAACCATCTGCACTGGCTTCTTTTGCCTTTTTATTTGTTTTCAATAGGCAGCAGTTCTGATAGTGATGGTACACTAATCAGGATACATGGACTCGTGCAATCAAGCCCGACTATCTCCTTTTAATCACTAGCCAAAACCCGTGTATGATTACAATTTCTTGGTTTGCATTTCAAATTTGTTCTAATTTAGAAGCATCCAAACCATTTTCTAGGGTGAGGCATAAGTTTAACAAAGGGAGAGTAGTGGAGGAAGCTTGTTTACCTTGTATATGGAGGAAGGCAATGTTAGTCTTGTGTAGGGGAAAGAAATGGGAAAACAAGTATATGATTGCATCCATGGTTGGACTGTTTGCCTAAGAAAAATAATGGTGCCATCTCGTAGGAAGTGTTTCACTGTTTTGGTAATTTCTCAATGTCTGAGTGGTGTAGTGTTTGGTTATGTGAACTAGTGTTGATTTCGAACTATCTCCTTAAGTGAGGCAAAGATGCATGTGCTCTTATTGTGAGAACTTTGAAAGATTATTCTGCAACTGTCCAACTATAATCACATGATTTCAGTGTCGATGCTATTACGCTGGGTGGCAATGCATGTCTACTACTTGTTTGACCATATGCTCTCTCTATCCAGAATACAGAGCACTCGCTTGCTCTCAGGATATGCACCTTAATATTTTGTTTTTTGACTTCAGTTAATTTCCAGCAGTTCATATTTGTCTCTATATGCAAGTCGCTGATCTAGAAAACTCTTTTTTCTAACACTGTTTGTTACAGGAAAAGGGATGAGGATTGGAGAGTGGGTGATATTGTTCATACACTGACAAATAGAAGATGGTCGGAAAAGTGTGTTTCATATGCTGAAAGTCATGATCAAGCTCTAGTTGGTGATAAAACTATAGCATTCTGGTTGATGGACAAGGTTATATATACTTTTCTGTTTTTCCTCAGCAATCAAATTGAAACTTAAGATTGGGCATGCCACTTGAAGGAGAACTTTAATTTTGCATTATTAACTCATCTTTTATTTGAGGGAGAAGTCTGCATTCTTTCACCCACCAGTTCTATTAGAACAACAAACCCACTATAATCGCACAAGCGGGGTCTGGGGAGGGTAGTGAGTACGCAGAACTTACCCCAACCTGGGGAAGGTAGAGAGACTGTTTCCACCGGTTCTATTAGATATTCAATAATTTCACAGAACTATCAGCTTCATTTCTGAAGTAAATTTTCTCTGAAGGATGTATTCATACATGAATCTACTACTTTTTCAGTTTTTCCCTTTTAAAAAAGCAACATCATGTTCCGTATAAGCTTGATATTTTTTGTGTATTTTGATGATTACCCTTTTTATTTCTCTAATAGTAATGCGTGAGCATGAATATCCCCTGTCCTATAAGCATTACAACAGAATGGAGTTGTTGACACGCAATTATGTCAACTATGAGTCTATATAACGCCCCAAAATTACGTCTTCAAGGGCTGTGTGTTTTCTTGATTTAGTTTATCAAGTTCTCATGCAATGCTTCAACCAACGCAACTATCCTTTTCAGGATATGTATGATTTTATGGCTCTGGATAGACCGTCAACACCATTAATAGATCGCGGGATTGCGTTGCATAAGATGATCAGGCTTGTAACTATGGGATTAGGAGGAGAAGGATACCTAAATTTCATGGGAAATGAATTTGGCCACCCTGGTATAGATTGCTAACATTTTGGTTCCTTGGCCTTAATTTTTTTGCTAGGCTGCTTTTGATCTTGTACAATTTTCTTTCCTAGTATTCTTTATTGTACATTAATAAATTCCTTATATTTTCCAGAGTGGATTGATTTCCCTAGAGCTGAACAACACCTCCCTGATGGACAAGTGATTCCCGGAAACAATTTCAGTTATGATAAATGTAGACGGAGATTTGATCTGGTTAGCCCTTGCATTATTTTATCCAGTTTGTATGCTTTACCGTTCTAGCTTCTTGGTGCATTGTTCTGGCGCTGATACAAATACTCCCTCTGTTCCCAAAGGGAATGATGAGGTTTAGAGTACGAGGGTCAAAATATTTAATTTTCGGCGAGAATTTGGACGTTATTTCTTAATTATTTTGAAATATCGACATATGTACTAATTATATAAACATACTGTAAATCATATTTTCTTACAAATGCATTGTCAAAGAAAACACTGCTTTGTTCCCTATATAGTAACAATGTCATACTAAATGGAACGGAGAGATTAATCTTTGAGGCTGTCTTTACGCTGAGCAAGGGTGAGTAATCAGATTACTTAATAGAGCTGCTAGCAAAAAACTTTGTGGGATAAAGAGAGTATAGAAAAAAGATAATTCGCTTGATAGATAATTATTCAACATAAATAATGTTGTCTATGCTTATAGTGAATGACATGTTACATTTATCAATTGAAACTCTGGCTTGGTTGCTTTGTGAACTATGATGACCTCTTTTATCTCCTTAAAGGTAAGTTAGGTCTTGTCTACAGTTTACAGAGTCATCCCAAACTGTAGCTTTTATGAGTTCTGTCATTAATGTAAATATACATTGATATTTATGTTTCATGCAGAGTTTAATTTTCCCCCCAAATACTTCATACTCTTGTCTTTTTGCACGGACATAACAAAATTTCGGTAAAAGAGAAAGGATAAGGGTCATTCCATTGTCTAGTTAAGAAGTAAAAGAAAAGATCACAAAAGGTGGGATCACACACAGGATTCCCATCAGCCTTTTCTATTTTGCTAAAAGAGAAGGATAAGGGCCAATATACTTCAAACTTTTTCTTGGCACTATATTAAGTTCCTTTTTAGCTTTTTTCAGTCTTAATTTGTGAGTGTTTATCCTTGCTGTATATTCAGGGAGATGCAGAATATTTAAGATACCATGGGTTGCAAGAATTTGACCAGGCTATGCAGCATCTTGAAGAGAGATATGAGGTATGTGTTTATATTGTGCCACTTTCTCAGTTTTGTGCTTCTTGATTCCCCATGCCAGTAGTTTCTCATTTGTTTGAGGAACTTCATTAAGGTCTTGTAAAACATAGTCTCAGATCTATGTGATAAGCATATTCATGTTGTGTCTTTTACTATCTGGCTAAATACAGTTTGCTGAAATTTCTTGTCCATAACCAGTAATTATTTATCACCTTTGATCAACCAGACGAAATTGGGATCCAGTCATTTACTTTGCTGATTCATGAGAATGAGTTTCTGGTTATGGTAGTACTCTTAAAGATATATCATGGAATTATGCAGTTAAAGTTTCGAACTTGTAGCAAATTTTTGAGAGAGATAAAAAGTAGTTACCCACCCTATTTTCCGAAGACTTAACCAGCAATAAATAGCTATTAGGTTTAACAGTCAGTCCAAAATTCGAAGGTTATAAAATTCCTAATCCTTAATTGTAGCTTGGATTATTGAGCTAATAGTTCTTTTTGGTGTTTGGTGGTGGAAATTGGTGTGAGAAGATGAAGTAGACAATTCTTTGGTTGTTGTCTGTTAGGAGAAACAATTTATGGTCTTTCAGTTCTGAAGGTCTGATAAGAGAAAAGCATAAAGTTGTTTGCTTTTGTAGCAAACAGGGACAATCAGTTGGAAGCTAATGAACCAAACAAAATAACATAAGTTAACTGGCAAGATTTGTGCGGTATTATCAAAGGCGAAAAGCGCAAAAAAGCTCTAAGGTCCATTGGGGCTTTAAGCGCAAAGCGCAAATAAAGCACGGGCTTTAGTGAAAAAAGGCGCAACCGGAGAAAAAGTAAAAATATGTATATGTAGTCCAACACTAATAATTATAAGCATGAATGACAAATACATGGACAAAGAAATTGGAAAACAATTACGAGAAAGTGAAATATCAATTGTTTAATGTCGCCTTTTCACGATTACACTCATTGGCAAGGAAAAGTATGCCTTAGAGCCTTGATGAGATACTAAGTGCACACAAAGCGAGGCGAAGCGCTCAACATGTTTGACCCTCGCTTCAGGGCTTAAGCGCGCTTTGAGCGCGCCTTTAACAACACTGTTTGTGGGGATTTTTTTTTTGTAAAGATCTGTAATCGGCTGTCTTTTCATCTCACACTGGTGGTGGAATAGTCAGAACATAAACAAGACCAAAAGAGAAGATGCTGGTAAGAGAAACATAAAGGATAGCCAAAGGTTGGTCTCACATTGTCAAGTTTCTTGTGCTGCGTAATCTGGTGAAATTATTGCGTCTTTAGAGAAACTCTAAGACCTATTAACAGTTAAAATACAACTAGGAAAGGAGAAGAAAATCAGTATAAAGTGAATCATCCCTTTGTTCATGTTTTTTTTATGAGGTGGTGTATTAATTAAAAGGCATCCAGAAGGTGCAATGATTACAAAAGAAAAGGAGATATCAGCTCCAAGGAAAGAAAAACCTATTACAATACTATAGAGCTGATAAAGTCCAAGAAAAGGTCAGGGTATTCACCCAGCAAAAAAGTAAAACCAAACTTCTAGCCTTGAGTTTGTGTCTGACAGTTGAAATGCCATCGAAGCATCTTTGATTCCTTTCTGTCCATATGCACCACAAAACCATAGACCAAATTCTCTTGATGGACTTCTTAACTTTCCAGGAGCTCCAGCTCACAAAGGCATCCCTGACATTGTGTGGCATAGTCCAATGTAGACCAAAAAGTGATATAAACATAGATCAAATGTCTGTTGCAACTGTACAGTGGAGGAACAGGTGATTGATTGTTTCATGGTTTGCTAAGACACATATGGCATCTGTTGGCAAGTTGGAAACCCCTTCCGATAAGGTTATCCTGAGTACACAAACACCCTGTAGTTTTATCCAACAGAAACCACTAACCTTAGGAGGAATTTTGGTCTTCCAAATAAGTTTCCATGGCCACTGATCAATCAGTGCTTTGTTAGAGCTCATATTGTAGTAGCATGCTTTGACTGAATAGGAACCACACCTACTGTTGCCCCATTCGAGTCTATCCCTGCCTTGATTGTTGATGGAAATGTTCTGAAGGCTGCCAAGTAAAGCTAGCAGATCCTCTTATCTCCCAATCATTCAGGTTCCTCCTTATCCCTGCCTTGATTGTTGATGGAAATGTTCTGAAGGCTTCCAAGTAAAGCTAGCAGATCCTCTATCTCCCAATCATTCAGGTTCCTCCTTAATTTTGGGGCTCGAAGTGTTCACCTCTCAGTCCTGAGCGACTGTAGAATTTGAGTTTGATGCAACTGAGAATAGTCTTGGGTAAGCATCCTTCAAAGTGCTTTGACCAGTCCAAAGATCCTTCCAAAATAAGATATGTTCCACCACTGCTTGATCAAATCACCAAACCCGTCATGTTGAAGTCGCATGTTTTCAAATTTGAAGTAAGAAGGCTCAACAGTTCAATCACCACATACCAGAACAATAGGTTTGTGGTCTGATACTACTTTGGGGAGAGCTCTCTGATGAACCGAGCCAAAGGAGTCATTCCACTCAATGGAGATTAGAAACCTATCTATTCTAGAAGCCTGCAAGGAGTTTTCACCCCTAGCCCATGTGTAAAAAGCTCTTTGCAAATCAAGGTCCATCAAGCCCATGTCTTGAATGAAATCAGAGAAAACCTTCATAGCCATTGATCTCCTGATGCAATTGAGTTTTTCATTCTCGAAACGACATACACTAAAATCCCACCTATTACCCAGCTGTCATTCCATAATCCTCTAACTGTGGCCAGTTTTTCCCAGAACTCAATCCTCTCCCAATTTATGTGAGGACCATATACTCCTGTAAAGCAAAATCTAAAGTCAACTTGTACCCCCTCTAACATTGCAGAAATTGAGTATTTCCCTTGTTGTGATTCAATGCAATTCTATTGTCTTTTGTCTCATATGATGATAATTCCTCCGCTTCTACCACTAGCCTTCAATTTTGCCCATCCTACCCATCTCGAATCCCAGAGTTCTCTAACTACAGCTACAGAGCAGCTTTCAGTTTTTGTTTCCTGTAAACACAATAAAATAAATCTGGTTTCCATTTTTCAATAAGAGACTTTATAGTACTTCTCTTGCTTATATCATTGAGCCCACATATGTTCCAACTAATTAATTTCGCTTTCATTCTAAGAAAGCCTTGTTTTTTTTATGAAGTAATTAATTTCATTGCTGGCATCAAGAAGATGCATAATAGTTACAAATGAGTTATAGTTGTACCTGCCTAACAAACCATTCTCCCTTTTCGTATGTAACAGTGCATATCAGCTTATTGGCTTCTTTTCCCCCTTCTTTTTGGATTTCTTCTTTCCATTTTTCTCCTCCCTTTGCAGTAGCTTCAGGGCTTGTCTCTTATTGCTCAAAGCCTGTAGAATGGACACCGAAGGCCTTGCATGCTTTGGTCATAGCAACCTTGGTCCAATGAGAAGTCTCAATAACCTGACGTGAGTTGATAAACTGCTGCCCTTGAGAGTTCTCATCATACCATGGTAAGGGCAAGAGCTCGTTACCCGAAAGAGAAGACACATTTGAGTGTTTAAATACCATGGAGAAATTTGGATATAAGGGAAAAGGTTTGAGGAGAGGGCGCAGCTCGTCTGCGTCTTCTTCTCCTTGGTCAGAGTATACAGAACTGAAACTTACATCGGGGACCAACTGATTTGAAGTAACTCCCTTTTGCAAAGACATAACTGGGGCCTTTGAGAAATATTGAGGTTGGCCCGGTCCAGTGACTCAGTTCCATTAGCTTCTTAGGGTTTTCTCAAACCGCTCATGCAATGGGATACCAAAAGCCCTAATCCACCGATGACCCGATAGTTGCTCTGAAATTTTAATATCCAAGATCGGGGACCACCAATCTAGAGAAAGCCGTCAACCATTCCAGAACCAGTCACCAAACTTAATCCTCTCCTCCTCCTTCGAAGACGGAAGTTCAAATAGAAAAATATTGTGAGCAAGGGAAGAAACTCTTAGACCAGCCGTCACTAACCATCGACTAGTGAACCATTTTTGCAAGACCTTCTTAGATGGGTTATGACAGAGAGTCGTTGAAGGCACCAACAAGGCAGCAAGATAAGAACTGCATATTTGTTTCTTCCGATTTGTTCTAGGTTCCCATCGCCGGCAATTTTTACAAGTTTGCTGCTTGGATATAAGATTTCCCTAGTGACGTGAACATGAATCTCTGAAGGTCTGGGTTAGAGATCCCCAGAAATCTGGTAATTTTATCAGCAACAGCGCACCAACCCAAGTTGTATTCTGCCTCCGGGATTATGACTGCTGATTTCCTATTGCCAACCCATTTCTCGATTCAACGCCCGTAAATGTTGTAATTCTGATAGACTCTATGTAATAAGTTTTGTTTTCGTTCCCATTTCTTGTTGAGATCCCCTGTACCTCTGGAAGCCTGCCGTAAATTGTCGCGTATCCATCGTAAATTATTCTTGTCGATTTTAATTTTACTGATAAAACGAGCGCTCCTCTCAATAAGAAGGAACCACCTGTAATGACCATTGCTAATATCTGTGAGTTCAAAAGATTTAATCCCCGCCTTAAAGAAAACCCTTATCCCCATGTTAAAATTTGACTAAGCCGGTAAGAGACTTGTCGGAGAGAAGATAAGCAAGGGGAGGAAAGTTGGTGCACATTTCCCAAGTCAGAGCTTTTTTTTCCTCATAAGATCCCTTTGTTCACGTGCATGAGGATAGTACAGCTTTTATTCATTTAAGGAAGTGGCACAAAATACTTAACTGAAGCATCTCATACTCGATCAGCGGTGTGTTTTTTACTTAGATACAAGTAGGATGCAGTCTTGGGGTGATGGTCCTGTGGTCTCTGTAAATGGTGAACTACTTTGTTGCCTTTACGCGGATATATAAATCCTAAACTACCCAAAGAACCATGTCAATACAACAAGTGCTTGTCAGTTAAAATTTCTTTTAAGATGTACTTACGAAAAAATCTATGTATAGACTAGTTTTGACCTAAGAATCTAAGAGGTAATTTGGTTAAGAAGTAAGTTATGCATGGATTAGTAATGCAAGGATAGTAATCTAGGGATTGTTTATGTGGTGATTAATAATGAAAGAATTGTTGTGCGGTGATTAATAATGAATCCATTGTTATGCGGTGGTTAATACTTAAGAAAATGTTATACATGATTTAATTACTCTAAAAGGGCATTTATGTAATAGTTTATTCTCTGCATTATTAATACCCGTATACTTATTCTACATTCTATCTCGCATGAAATAATACATAAATTCTTGCATAATTTAATGGGGGTATTATTTAGTATCAACAACCAAATACTATAGTATCTTATGCGGAATTTTATACTGAGATCAATTATATACCTCAACCAAACACTATTATCTTATGCGAGATTTTATGCTTGGATTAATTCTTTTTGTACTCAAACCAAATGACCCCTATAGTTTATGTGAAATATGTTGAATGGACAGGTCATGCTTCCTGTATGTGTCAGATACAGGAAGCTTTTTACCTTAGTTTCACTACTAAAACTTGGGTAAAATTCACCACTCACTTTGATAGGCCTTCTAAAAAGAGTAGAATTTCACTTATATTTCTGTACCAAGTTAATTAACTCCCCCTCCCCCCCAAAAAAAAACACACACACACACAACAGTCTTCACTGGGAAGCCTTAGGGGGTTTGACTACGTATTGTGGATTCATTGCAAATAGGTTTTGTGATTCCATTATGGGAGTTTACCGCTTTTCTGGAAACTAGGTAATAAAGAAGAATATAAAAAATGGAAATTGCGACTAACTCAACCACAAAAGCTAGCTCATGTAAGGAGACAACAACCCAATCTATCTACCAATGCAGGACAAACAATTTGACAGACAAGCACAAGATTTAACAAATAACTCAACATCCATCAAACACAAGAAGAAGAATACAAATAAATTGAAGTACATGGGTTTCATCACAATCTTAGAATGAAAAATTACCCGTGTATAGGAATATCTATGCACTTCTCAATTATAACAATGGAATTAAGAACCAGAAGAAACTTGGTTGGAGACTTTTCTTGCCTTTAATTCCTTGTCTTAATTTTCTGTTGCCTTTGCCCAGATTGTCAAAATTCCTTATAGATGGCATGGAGTGGCATTACTGTAAATATGAAAAATTGCGATTCAGCACTGAGGCTCTAGCCTCTACTGAATTTTGTAGCATGCTCCGGGGCACCTAGGCACTACCCTCTCAGATCCTTTTGCATATTTCAAGTTAATACCTTTGATGTTTGCTCAGTAGCCTTCTGTCATCTTCCTATCTTGCCGCAATCAAATCACCAAGAAACCACAATTAAAGTGTCAAATAAATGCTTAACTCCGCATTATCGTATGTGACATGCAATATCATCACGGGTAGACACATTTTATCTCCAATTCCCGCAATTCAGCAAACATAGCGAAAACCATCACTAAGACAATCAGAATATGAGCATTATATCATTCCATAGGCCCATCACCTAGTTTCAAAACAAAGGCTTAGAGATACCTTGGCTGTACCGGTGTAGTTTGCACTTTGTTTGTATGGAAATCCGGCACATGGTGCATTTATGTATTTCTTTCACCATATATCAAGTGCAGGTTGCTCAGGGATCTTTCGAAAGAACAAATAGAATGATGATTATCTTAACAATCTTCTCTAGAGTTTTGAAACTTCTCGTCAACTCTCTCAACCTTGGTAATGTCTATTAGATCTTACTGCGCCCTTAGGCCTTAGAGCATGTTGAAGTGTCCAATGTTTCTTCTTTTCCTGACTGTTCCAGGCTTCCAGTGTCATTTTCAGACATCCAAGTCCCCTAAGGCTCAATCATCTTTTTTCTTCTAAATTCTTCCTGCTCATATCTGTTGTACCTAGGTTGTCAAAGCATCTGTCAGCCGACTTTAAAACTTGATAATGACATGTGTTGCAAATTTTAATGGAAAATCATGGAAAAAGAGAATTATAGGCCAATCTCTTGGCATGTTCTTTAGACGACAAGCATGATAATAGTATGTCGTGTAGCTTTATTCTCTTCAGTGGTCATGTATATTTACTTTATTCATACATATTGTGTTCATTTTTTATACTTCTGTGTAATGGACGAAATTTTATCTACTCTTTCTGGCAGTTTATGACTTCAGAACACCAGTACATATCACGAAAGGATGAAGGAGATAGGATAATTGTATTTGAAAGAGGTGACCTAGTTTTCGTCTTTAATTTTCACTGGACAAATAGTTATTCGGACTATCGCATAGGCTGCCTGAGGCCTGGAAAATACAAGGTATGCTGAGTTGAAACATTTCTTCTGTGATATTACTCATTCTTTCCTTTGAAATGGAGGCCATCAGTTTTGTACAAGTAATGCAACTGATTTTATTTGACAATTATAATGCATAATCAAAAAATGTTCTTTTGATTAATGAATCGTCACTGTTCCCCATCGTGATCCCAATGGTTCATATTTCTTCCTTCTTCACTGGTAAACATATTAGACAGAAAACTGATATGGGTGATCTGAGTGAAAGCTCTTTTATGCCATCATCTTGGAACCTAAAATAAATCCATAGACTTCAGTTCTTTTCAGTGCTGTAGATTAATGTGAAATGCAAAATCTGAATGCTGATATTCTTTGACCATTAGTTTAGCTCTTCCCATACCTTTGCTTGCATTAGCCAATTTGTAAGATGATCAAGTGATTATTCAAGAATTGACACCTCAAGGTATTCACTTTCATATCAAGTGGTAGAACGATATGAGGTTTTGTTAGATTCAATTCAAGATCAGTACTTTATTGGAAACTAAGAATTTCTTGAAGAAACTCTGTAGTGGCGAACTCATGCTCTAATTTGGAGTTGGTCCATTTCCTATATTTGATAAAGAGTAGGACATCCTGGTATCCCATGCAACTGATTTTCTTTTGACGTGATTTAACTCAAATGTTGCACTTCCAGGTTGTCTTGGACTCGGATGATCCACTATTTGGTGGCTTTGGAAGAATTGATCACAATGCCGAATTTTTCACCTTCGTAAGTAAAATCTCCCTCCATTATTAATCTCAGCTTGTGTTATTTAATTTTCTATCAGTAAGAAATTTCTATAAAAAATTCAATTTTGTATATGCAGGAAGGGTGGTATGATGACCGTCCTAGTTCCTTTATGGTGTATGCACCTAGCAGAACAGCAGTGGTCTACGCACTAGTAGACAAAGAAGAAGTAGCTGTTGAAGAATGAATGGACTTGTTGAAAGATGTGACTACCACCCGGTTATCCAGATAAGCTTCTCGACAAGTCGGGCAATATTGCATTAGTCTTCGCGGAGTTTCATGTCACAAAGGTTTGCAGTTCTTTCCCCTACTAGCAGAGCAATATACGCAGAGATGAAGTGCTGAAGAAGCATGTAAAATCGATGAACTTATGTCAAACTGCTGCACTGACTTCAGCAGTTTTTGCTTAGGAGTTCATATTGCATTCTGTAAATTATCATCTAGCTGAGCCAGTGGGAGGTAGCAGTAAGATCTCTTTACATGTACAGCCAACTAGATATCAACTATATGACATAAATTGCAATAACTAGTATAAAATGGAAATAGAGCTGATCTAATGATGTTTTATTGGGCTCAAAATTGGTGGCTAAAAGTGTTGTTTTTCCCTTCCAAGTTTTGCTACCAACTTGCTGGGTCCTATGTTATTGGTTAGAGACTTTAAAATTCTGGCAGATTGTTATTGAGGACGTTTTAAATGCCCCACCAAAGCTCCAACAAGTATGCACATGGAAATTCATCATAATTTGTGTCAAATGAAGGAGGTTAAAGGTGTTTGTCGTTGTGGTTGGTTTGGGGCTAAATTTGTTGTTTCTGCACATTACCAATTTACCTTCTTGAAGTTGGTCAACTCCCTCGCTCTTTTGCCATTGGTCGCCCAGTGATAAACTGGCATGTTCTTTAGTGGATTGATCATTAAATAGATACAAAATAGGCTTAAATTTTAACTTCACCATAGAAAAAGATGAGAGTATGATAAATGCTTTAAAACAAAGAGACAAGCTCAAGAAAGAAATAAGCAACGCATTCATGATTTCACCTACACGAACCAAAATAATGCCAACTCCATATTGCAAGCACCAGCTTTGTAAGGTGCTGTAATGCTAAAGATGAAAGCTTTGTTATACTAGGGTCCAAAAACACCATTGTCATGAAAAATCAACAGTGCACTTGCAGTCAAGTGCTAACATAACTAGCCTCTGATGTGCTGCCCCGCGGCAACTGATGCAAAACGCTCGTTGGAGACGAGTTGGATGTCGATGACCTTAGAGCCTCGGCTAGTGGTCCGCCCATCGATGTCACTTGGTTCGTTCCCCACGTGGATCGTTCAATATTACTGACTCGAGCACCATAGTTATGTCTATCTCCGGTTGAGAGCTTTAACGAGAAGTCAGATGACTGGTTTCCGGGCATCGAAATGGAGAGGCTGGTGGCAGAAGTCACAGAGCTACCATTGCTTCTGGCGTTATTACCTTCTTGAAGTTGTCTAGGCCAATCATCAAAGAAACAACGAAGTGTTTGGCCACTGGATTTACCATCCCCAGTAACATCATTTTGGACTTCCAATGGGCCCTTTTTCTCAATAATGGATTCAGAGGGCCTACAAAACATCATGTTAGCCCAGCCCAAATCAAGCAAAAGGCAAAATAAATGAGTACACCATTAAGTTAAGTTGACTTATAATAATAGATATCTTTTCATAATAAATTTGATATGATAACGTGAGAAATATGATAAAAGTAACTTATTAAATTATACTACAACAACAAGATACCCAATATTACCTCACACCGTGGGGTCTGAGAAGGATAGTATAGTATATACGTACATCATACTCCTACCTTGTGGAGATAGAGAAGTTGTTTCCAATAGATCTTCGGGTCAGGAAACCCATTAAATATAAATAATGAAGATATATTTTTTATGTATACTTGACTAGCAGCTGTAATTATTTTTAGTCGACCAGCTAAGTATGTTAATAGCCCAAAAAACATCCTATATATGTGCAGAGGCACAGAACACAAGTGGATGGGGTGAGTCCTACTCACTCAATATGCACAACCAAAAAAGATAGGTCTGTGCCAAAGCAAACTTCAGAAAAAAAATCAAGAAGGTGGGGTTTGGGGTCCAAGTCCAACTATGAAACTGAAAGTGGACCAAACTATCTTAAATGAGATTCTAAAAAATTCAGTAAGTGGACCCCTACCTGAGTTAGAAAGAAACAACTGGAAAATGTGATAACGGAATTTGAAGTAGATAGAGTCATTTGATGAAGGTATTAATTTATATGTTCTTCCTTTTAGGAGACAAGTATCAAATCAACCATTGTAAACATGACATGTTTCTTTACAGGTGGTAGGCAAAAAGAAGAGGATGGGGGAGAAGACAATAATACATATATTTAGTCCAATAATAATGTTGGAGTTAAAAGTTGAGTTCAATGCTCTTGTCACTTCTGCTAAAAACCAGTCATTTCCTTGTACAAAGTAAAACTTGCTCTTGGGAAAATTATTAACTTTCATTAAGTGCAAAATTTTTATGGGAAGAATAAGTATGTATAGAGGAACATTCGTCCAAAATGTTGTTTAATTTTAATTAATGAGGCACTAGGGAAAAAAATGATCAATCTAGTGGAGTTATAAATAATGAGGCAATACACAAAATAGGACAAATCCTTCCCCATGTCCAAGAACCAAGATTGACGTTTTACTTTATAAAATTGGAAAAAGAAAAGCACAAACTCCCAAATAAATAACACAAGGGTACCAATCACAACATATTCAAAAACTTAAATGATTTAAGTTATATATAATGACAATCCGAATTTTCCAACACCATTCGTGTAATTAACGTGTTACAGCAGATTGCTTACTCTTTTTTCCAATAATGTTTATTATAAGCATTAATTACATGTTATTACAACTTAACCTAATGTGTAAATATATTATGTGTTGTGCATATAACTTAAACTCAATCGTCAAAAATGCATACCTTTGATTGAGATGAAGAAGACCAATTGAAGGTGAAGTTCCAGATAGAGTAAAATGAAGTGCACTAGCATTAAGCACTTCACTGCCGCCATTGCTGGCGGTGTTAACACCGCCAGCAGGGGCCGAGACCGCGGTTGTGGTGATTTCCACAGACTTTCTTGAACGGTTACGGCCGCGGTGGACGTGGCGTTCACAGTATTTATGGCCACTAACAACATCCCTCGAACACCGCCATTTCTTCCCATCAGTTCTCCTACACCTCCCTGGCTCTGGATCCATACCTGTTCTTCCCCAATATCCCGATTGTACCACTTCATTTATATTTTACACAAAAAAAAATAAAAAATGTTAGTAACCTGTTGTGATATTAGACTTGATGAGTAATATAAAGTTCAGGAATGTGATTCTATAGAGGAAGTTTTCTAGATCGTACCTATAACAGTCTCATTTCTTTTAATATTTTTTGGCTGCTATAGTAAAGTGTTGTTATAGACTTCAAATTTATATATATGTATATATATATAATAAAAGAAAAGCAATATTCTTGAAAAGAAGAAGAAGATATTGAGTTAGGCAAGTATTGGTTTTACACTGATTTAAAGGATGGATGTTTAGCTTAAATTTGTTGACTAAAGCTATAGAGCAGAACATATTTTGTTTAATATATGTTTTTCCAATTTTCCAAGCTCAAAAACCAAGAAATCACATCAAAATAACATAGAAAGAGAAAAAAAAGATATAGGCTTTGAAACATGGAGGGGATGAAAGGGTAATTTTTTCTTAATTTAATTGGCTGAGAAATATTGAGTAACAACAAATTCTTTTTCACATGCATTACTCATCTCTCAAAGCTTATTAATAATAATAAAGAAAATAGGGAAAACATGAACATACAGATATATGTATATGAATACTATTTAGACATTAAACTGAAAAAGAAAAGGGAGATAATTACTTACAGGCTTGTTGATATTGTTGGAAGGATTGAGGGAAATAATTATAAGGAGAAGAATTAATGAGACTTTTCTTAACAAGATGAAGAAGTTGAAGAGGAACAGGTGCACCAGCTAACATATGTCTGTATATCAAAGCCTGCACTTCAAGTTCTTGCCACTGTGCCAAACTGAAATAACTACTTCCCATCCTTGCTCCAAATTTGGTGGGAGAGGAAGTTGAATCTGCAGAAAGAGGAAATGCTGAGAATGTGGTAGGTTCAGATACAAATAATGGAAGAGCAGAAATATGAGAAGGGTGAAGGTGAAGAACAAGTGTTGGTATTTTTGTTTCTATTTCTTCTCACTCTTTTTCCTGCTTCAGATTGAAGTCCATTTTTAGGACACAGGAAAAGGTATGTCCTTTACCTAAGCTCAGTTTAGGGCACTCAGACAATACACTTGACAGAAAAACCAAACTATAATATAATAAAATTTTGGTGCCACAAATAAAGGATAATTAAATTTGGAATAAAATCGTCCGAAGATTAATTATTTTTTAATCCTCGTACGAGGGTGGAATAACTAATCCCGCTCTTTCCTAACTAAATGACCCCTACAAATGTAGTATCTATGTTAGTATCTATAAAGATGTAACATTTGAGTTCTAAAACTTCCTTTCCCATGGGTCGGGTGATCGATAAGACCCGTGGGTGCCCGTCAAGTCTCTATCATATTCACGATCCCTACTTTTTAAAAATATATACTGAAAGTGTAATTAATATTATTATTTTGCATTTTCAACAGATACTCCTATTACTAAAATGCTAGTATTAAAATGTAAGTTTGTGCAGACTGTGTCTATCTGTAGCTGTAAGCAGTGGGAAGGGAACCAAAAGGAAATAAATAGATAAAAGCTGCAGTTAATGAGGCTTTAATGCAATTCTATTTTGGGGCTCAAAAAAACTTAACTTTTTCTTCAATTTTTTTTTCCCTGCTACAAGTCAAGAAACTGAACATCCCTGAGAATGTGATAAAAGGAGGAAAAAATATTTTGATCATTAAGTATTGTGTTTTTTACGTAGGTTCCAAATATATAAATTCTATTTCAAAAATTTAAAGATTTTTTATGTTCAAATATCTTGTCAGAATTAAGAAATTATTGAATCTCGGAAAATGAAATATATTGAGACATAGGGATAAATATTCAATAAGTTTCTTAAGATAAATATATATTTTAACACATGAGCTCCTTTTTCTATATGTTTTTTCCTTTAGAAATGAAACATGATTAGTATAGTATTGTTTTGTTTAATTATTATATTACAAACACCAACATATTCCCTGTTAAATGTTTCTCTAGGTGTTATTTACCAGAGATAAGATGATAAGACCTGGGGCACATAAAACAATTATTTCTCTCCACATGCATGGCATCATAATGGCAACTCTAACAATAATCAAACTTAAACTTTTCTCCTCAAATGTCTTCCTTTTCCTTTCTCATCATAATAAAGAATCATCACACATGAAACAAAATTCAAATCGTTTCTTGTTTTGTTGACCTCTCCATCTGATCAAATCAAATCATGTTCTGAGTCTGGATTTAGATCAGCAATGAAGCAACAACAACTAACAAATTCACTACTCAAGTAGGTAATATATCCCTCGGATTAAATATACCTTTCATTATACTATTCGCCAATCACTACTTTCATTAAATATACCTCTGCCGTTAGAGCCTTCCACCGTAACATCAGTGGATGTCATTTGGCATGCCACCCCATTCTTCCAGCTTCTTCATTATTTTTTCATTCACCACGTCCAAAGTGATAAGGATAAGGATAAGCAGAGCTAAGATTCTCATTTGAATTCAATATTATGGCTTATTAATTAGCAATATTTATTTTATGTAATTCTATTATTTTATCTTTGTATTTCAGTATGACTTATCTCATATTATTGTGTTAGTTTCTTGAAAAACACATTATATAGTTCTATCTTACCATGACTAAGAAATATTCGGAGCACAAGTTACATGTTTTATGTTATGAAGACTTTGCAGGAAAAGAACCCGAAAAAACCGAGAAAAAAACGAGATTAAAAAATCCGGCTTTGTTAGTTTGATTTAGTTTATAAATTTTAAATCCCGACACCATTAATTTAGTTTGATAATTGAAAATTTTGAACGAACCCGACCTATGTACACCCCTAGTAGAGGAGTATTTTTGGCCATTTTCCGAAAATGGGAGACAAACTTTGTTCAAGGACTAGACTTAATCCTTGTAACACACAAGTTGAGCCATGTACGATGAGCTCTTAGCTAGCGTTTTGACATAAATTTGATTAAAATTTGAAAGTATGAGTTTTGGAAGATAAGATAAAAAATAATTTTTGAAAGTTAAAATTTTATTTGGATATGTATTGTACTTGAGAAGAATTTATAGTGTTGTGACTATAAAACTTCAAAAACTATTTTAGAGTTATTTTTAGGATTTAAA
This sequence comes from Nicotiana knightiana, assembly GCA_005239525.1. Taxonomy (NCBI): domain Eukaryota; kingdom Viridiplantae; phylum Streptophyta; class Magnoliopsida; order Solanales; family Solanaceae; genus Nicotiana; species Nicotiana knightiana. The sequence continues at coordinate 2,328 of ML409320.1, read as the reverse complement.
TATTTTGTTTCCACATTTGCCAAAAAATGATTAAAGTTTATAAATTAACAAATATTTGAAAATAAAATTTACAAATTTTTTTTTAAATTTTATGGTCAAACGAGAGCTTAACTTTTAAGTCTTGTTATCTTGTTCAAACTTGTAGAATAATAAGTTTCAGGAGACCAGAGAGAGTTAAACTTAAACTTTGGGTGGTCTAGTAATTAGAAATTTGGAACATAAATCCTTGGCTTGGACCAAATGTGTAGATCACAAATATGAAGTGGGTATTTGGTCATAAGAATTATAAAGTTTTAAAAAAAAAGGTGAAAAAAAATTCAAGTGAAAATGATATTTGAAAATTGGAGTTGTGTTTGGATATGAATATTATTTTGGGTTGTTTTTAAAATTTTGTGAGTGATTTGAGTGAAAATTTTGAAAAATAATTTTTTGGAGTGTTTCAATTCATTTTCAAGTGAAATTTATAATTTTTATAATTTTGAAAAAAAATGTTTATGTCCAAACGGGTTCTTGTAAGATAAAAACAAATTCGTATTTATCGTCAAACGATATTTTTTGTTTTATCTTTAAAATATGTTAAATAATTAAAGAAAAAGAAGGGGTGGGTCACATGTCAGTGAGGGAAGGAGACTACTCTAAATATGTGAAGACAAAATTCCGTCAGATATTTGCCAGCTTCTCATGTGGGCCCCTTCTTTTTCCCTCTTGACCATTTGTTCTTTTCTCTTCCTTTTTTTTTTTCAAAAGATATTTTCTGTATTCGGTATAATTTATAGTAACACAGGCACGCGACTAGATTAATCACGTGCCCACACGTGACTTATTTTTCCGAGGTCTTACCTCTTTTTCATACTTGTTAATTGTGTTTGGGATGTGAAGTCTACACTCTAAACTTTGCTTTGCTTCTAAGACACTCGTACTTTAGCTTTTGTTGGTGTGATACCTCAATCCCCGAGCAACTTAAAATTAGGAAATTTTATCTAATATAGTAAATATATATACCTATTTTTAAGGTGATTATTGTTATTGTATCTATAAATACATGACGTGAATACATACGCATACATCTGGTATGCCCTGCTTTTAGACACATTTTACTGTTGTATTCATGAATACTGTAAACAACTACACTCAAATTCTATATTATTTTGATGTAAATATTTCTTTTAGGTCTAATCTTAATATTTTAAATTTTTTTATCTTACTCTTAATAGGTTTTATCTAAGAAAGTTAAAAACTAGAAAAAATATATTAACATTCTTAGGATACATGTTTATTTATTTTTCTTTTAATTAGAATTATAATAAGTTAGTAGTATTTTTCTTAATATCACTTAAAGTACATGTAAATATATGGTTTTCCTATATTCTAAATTTTTAATTTTATGTATCTTCTACAAAAACAAAATAATTTTTTTTTTTGAAGCTAACAGGTTAGGAGATATCAAACTTTATCTCAAAAAGTCTGATTTTTTTTAAAATTAGCTAACAATCCAATCTCCTAAGTTCTTCATTTTTTGCTAAACTCCCAAAATCCCTTTTTTTTTTAACCTGACGTCCCTTATTCCCATTCTCCCACTCTAACTCCAACTCTAACTTCTCTGCACATGATCAAATACCACCCATATTCCCTTTATAAAAGGGATATATATCACAATGAGGGGGGGACTAAGATTCTTTCATTGAAGAAGAGGAAAAAAGAACGGGCATCACTGGGGGGTAGAGAAAAAGAGTCAAAAACGAGAGGTCTTGGGAGGGAAAAAATCAGAAAAGAATTAAGTGGAAATTAGGACCTAAAGAATTATTCGAGCCCCATTCCTTAGTTTCGATTCATTTACAATTGCAGAAAACAATAAAAACACAAAAAACATATATATATATATATATTTTACTTTTTCTGTTTCTTCTTTTCAATTTTAAGCTTGGTTGCGGAAAAATGGAGTTTGATCGAAATTTGAGTTCTAGTCGTGTTTGAGTTCCAATTTTTCGGTGCCATTCGAGTATTGTTGTTGTTTCACGATTTTGTGCGAATTCAATAGTCGATTCCCGTCAAATTTTGGAGTTGGAAATAGTGTATCNGGGAAATAAAATGGAGGGAAATGAAAATTTGAATCAAGTGAGCTTTTGTCATGAACTTTGTACCACATTGGTGAAAGATAACTACACTTTTCTTAGAGCTCTTAAAAGTAGTTGAAGAGGATGTATCCTCGCGCCGTCGTCGTCGCTCGCTCGGCTCGGCTTCGACTTCGGCTTCGGATTTGTCAAACGATCAATAAGATTATTTTTTGGACAAAGTTTATTTAATTAATTATTTAATAATTAATTAAAT
>ML409318.1:0-66016 GCA_005239525.1 Nicotiana knightiana | reverse complement strand
ATATATATATATATATATTGTAAGGTGCATTGGGAGCATCAGATTCGTAGAATTTTGGTTATTAAAGTTCAGGGAGTGTCATTGTGGACAGATGAAGAATTATGCGGTGCATGGTGCTAATTCAGCAAAGTTATGCAGTCATGTTCTAGTATATCGTGTGGTAGTTGATACGGTATTTATATATTGGAACTAGGCCTGGCAGAGAAATTTCAGGTGTTGGAACTAGATTCTAAGCTTATTGTATGGATGAAAGAGGATATCTTCAGTTTTGATCAAGCTAAGGTGCCCAACTGGGTTGTGGTAGCACGGGCAGGTGCACGAGGTATTAAATAGTGATTTCAGATAACTCCAGAGCAGTTCTTAGCACGTTCGAGGACGAACATCTGTTTAAGTGGGGGAGAATGTAACGACCCGAGCAGTCGTTTTGAGCTCTAGCGCGTCGTTCAGCGATTTGAAGTGATGAGAAGCTCCATTTCAGGTATTATGACTTGTGGGCATGGTCGGAGTTGAATTTAGGTAAGTTCGGAGTCAAATTGGAAAGAAAATTCTCATTTCAGAAGCCTTAAGTTGGAGAAATTGACTAAGATTGAAATTTTTAGTAAACGACCTCCGAATCAGGATTTGAAGGTTGATGCGGGTTCGTATGATGATTTCGGACTTGGGTGTATGTCTGGATTGGGATTTGAATAACCTGGGAGCGTTTCAGCGTATATTGTGGAAGTCAGCATTTTTGAAGAAATTTCCTAAGTTTGGCTTGAAGCGCATTTCAGTGATATTGATGTCCTTTTGGGATTCTGAGCCTGGGAATAGCTCCGTATGGTGATTCTGGAGTTGGGAGCGCGATCAGAAGTGAATTCGGATGTCCGTAGGTTATTTTGAAGTCATTTGGCTAAAGGTAGAAATTTGAAGGTTTTTCAGAAATCCGACCGGAAGTGGAAATTTTGATATCGGGTTCGGAATGCAATTACGGAAGTTGGAGCAGGTCCGTAATGTCGAATATGACTTGTGTGAAAAATTTGGGGTCAATCGGACGTGATTTGATAGGTTTCGGCATCAGAGGTGGAAGTTTGAAATTTCTAAGTTCATAAAGTTTGAATTTTAGTGCGATTCGTGATTTCAGTGTTGTTTGATGTGATTTAAGGCCTCGAGCAAGTCTGCATTATGTTTTGGAACAGGTTGGTATAATTGGACGGGGTCCATGGGGCCTCGGGTGGATTCCGGGTGGTTAACAGATCAAGTTTGGAGTTTAAAGAAGTGCTGAGATTGTTGTCATCTGGTGTGACCGCACCTACGAGGCTTTGGCCGCAGGTGCGAGATTTTGCTGGCATGGCTAGGAGCGCAGGTGCAATGCATTTTCTGCACCTGCGAAGGCGCGATGCAGACAATGGGGCGCAGATGCGGATCCGGGCTGGAGTTGAGGAAGCCGCAGGTGCGGGAGTTTGGGCGCACCTGCGGGAGCGTAGGTGCGAAGGTTAGATCGCAGGTGCAGAAATGAGGCCTGGGCAGAATGTTTTAAAACAGAATTTTTGGTCATTTCTTCATTATTTCCTTTTGGTGTGGGCGATTTTGAGGAGCTTCAAGAGGGGATTTTCATCAAGCATCACAAGGTGAGTGATTCCCTCCCATTCCTAAGTTAACTATGTGGTCTTGCATGGAATTAGACATGAAAATTAGTAGGAAATTGGGATTTTTGGAGGAAAAACATAAAAATTGTATTTTGGATTTTTACCACGAATTGAACCTAAATATTTGAGTAAATTGTATATTTGAGCTAGTAAAGCCACGGGTAGAGTTTATCTTGGAGAAATTTTGGATTTTCGAGCACGTGGGCCCGAAGGCATTTTGGTCAATTCCTTGAGAGGAGTTGGGAATTAATATAATTTGAATTGTTGCAAATGTTAGAGTATATTTTCATTGGTTTGTCGTTATTTGGATAGTTTTGGGGCGTTGTGCGTCCATTGGAGTCATCGGAAGGACTTGGAAGCCGGTTATGGAATTTCAGAGCGAGGTAAGTCTCCTTTCTAACCTTGTGAGGGGGAATCGCCCTCATAGGTGAACTAGTTAAATATGTGCTACTATTTGTGGAAGCTACGTACGCACGAAGTGACGAGGGTCCGTGTGTAGCTACTATTATGCTTATGTTCGGGTAGTCTAGGATCCACTAGCATGCCTTACGTGTTGTACATGTGAGCCTGCCAATAATATTAGACTGACAATGCCATTGAATTTGTAATTTATTTCGTAAGAAGGCTAGAGTGTACCTTTCTTAATCATTGAAAGAGAATTGACTCCTCCGTGGATAATTGTATTCCTAATAAGGTTATATATTGAATATTGTTAAACTTGGCAAATGAATTTCGAGAAAAGATTTAAATACTATTTTTGTGACTTTTAAAATAGAAATTTATCATTTACTTGAGTATTTGTTTTCTCGATGTAGTCGGGGTGGACTGTTGATTGTGCATGACTGTGTGTGACCGCTTCGCAATTTACATTCCGCGAGCGGAGTGTTATTCCCCCACTCTCATGGGAGCGGGTTGTACGCCACAACGAGATTGAAAGATATATTATGGTTCGGGTCGTTCGACTCTCGGCAGTGCACATATATGATTATTATGATGGCTCAGGCAGGTTTTCCTTATCCCGTATGCGCATGCTAAATTGTTAATGATTTCATGAATTTTGAAGTGACAAGATATTTGGGGGAAAATGAAGAATTAATTATTTATTTAAGATATTTGGGGGGAAAATGAAGTAGTAATTGTTTATTTACTTTCAATATTTATTTGAATTACAGCTATCTTTAATGTTTACTGTTTTTATCATCCACGTATGCCTATTACTGATATCATATCTTGTTAAATTATTTTGTTGGACCTTAGTGAGTGTCAAGTCGACCTCTCGTCACTACCTCTCTGAGGTTAGGCAGGATACTTACTGAGTACACGTTGTTTTCGTACTCATGCTACACTTGCTTTACATTTTGTTGCACAGGTACCTTCATAGCAATATGGCTGACTTGAAGACTTAGACGAGCTGCATCACAAAGTCTTCCTCTATGTATTGTATTCTCATTTTTATTCCTTGTCCAATTTGTATTTCGGACAAGCTTTGTAGAATTTGTAAAATTCCTAGAAATTGCTCATGCACTTGTGACACCGGGTTCTGGGATGTGTTTGGGATGTATTTTATAAAAATGGAATATTAAACTGTCGTATTTACTTAGCGAATTTTATTCAGTTATTATGTAATAAAGTGAAAGGTAATGATTTCAAAAATGCTAAAACAGGAAATTTAACTTAACTATTTAATGATTGGCTTGCCTGACAGTGGTGTCCGGCGCCATCACGACCTTATGGATTTTGGGTCGTGACATCCAAGGCTTATCACAGACACTAAGTTAAAGAAGTAATTGCGAATGAATTATTTTCTAAAAATGAATGAAAGAATTAGATCTTCGTTGTTGACTGAAGAATGAAAAGCATTTAATTTACACCACGAATAAGGAAAATAAAACTCAATCAAAATCTGTATGATTAAAAGGAAACAAAAGAAAGAAAAAGCACAAGTTTTGTGCCTTCAATAGAACAAATTGGAGAAGCACGGAAGAAAAGGACGAAATGGCTTGAAAAAGGAAGAAAGAGAGTTAAAAAGGGTGTAACTAAATCCCTTGATTGAAGACACAAATAATGAATTTGGAATCTTTTAAGGTGGATTGTATATGTTTTGTAAACAAAACTTGTTTATGATGGGGTAATTAACTAAACATGGATATTAAAAGTAATAAAGTTTCAAAAAGTATAAAAATAAATCCCATATTTAAAAGATTCCTCAACCCACATCTGATTTCTCCAAAAGAATTGAGTCATTTGGTTCAGTCCTTGTCCTGCTTTTGATAATTATTCTTTTGTTAAAAGAAGCAGCCAAGTAACTAAATAATGGGCAATGGGATGAAAGCAACAATGAAAAAAGCCTACCTATATATATATATATATAATGCACACACACTTACCCAAGAAATCCTACCTGTTACTGGTATTTAGCGTTAGAAGGTACAAGTGTTCTTACGCTTAGTTTTCTTGTTATTTGGCTTTAGGTTAGAATCTAGTATAGTTTTACTAGTATATTATTCTTCGTTTCAATTTATATGAACTTGGGTACGGAGTTTAAAAAAAAAAAAAATTCTTAAATTTGCGATCTTAAACAAATAAAAAAGTGGTCGAGAGTACTTGTGTAGTTATAAAACTTTTAATTAAAAATAAAATTAAACTAAATTGTATCCAAATTTAGAAAAGGGACGAGATTTTAACAAACGTGGATTAACACAGCAGCTGCAACAGCACATCATAACATAAGCGTAAAACACTCACTTCAGAACATGTTTGTAAGAGTACTATTTTGTACAATATACGTATATATTTTATTTTTAGTTGTTACGTAGTGTAATTTTGTAATTTCTACAAAATATCTACCCTCATTTGATACGATTCCTTAGCCAGAGGAGAATTTATGTAAAGTAGTAGCGCACACAATAAGCTAGTGGAGTGGAGTATTATTTAATTTAATGCGGCAGCATCAACACGATTAAGGCGTAATACGAAAACGATTTTACCAAGAAAACTAATCTCGAGTACAGCACTAATTAACAGAACGGACAAAAGTGAATTAAAAATACAATGAATTAACGTCCGTTTGTAAGGGGGTTGACGGCAGTTTCTTTGCAAGGACTTGGCGGCAAACTCCTCCCAGATGCAATAAGCCGTTGGACGAAGCTTCCGATTCTTTGTCCGTTAGTCTCCGTCAATAACCGTTTACCGCCAAAAGGCAACGACTCAACTCCTCTTTCCTCCAACACCTCCTCCTCCCTCTGTCCCACTCCTCCACTTGTGTAGCCGTTAGCCTGTGCATAAAACGTTACTCCGTTAACAACGCTGACACACCTATAGCTAATCTTTTACTGTAAGTAACAAAGGATTAGATTCAATGTTTATTTACATATATTATATATTAATTATATATATAATGTACATATATATTATATATTTATTGACTATTTATAGTTTAAGAGATTATGTAGGAAGCTATTTGAGTTAACTCTTCAATTAATTATGCAAAATATTACTATAAACTTACTTAAAAGTATATCATAAGTAGGTCAATATCAATGATAAGGAAACAAGATGATTATTTGAGCCGATTAAATATTGATGAGTTGAAAAAAAAAAAACACAACTCAAGAGTGTTATTTTACAGTTAATATTCGTGTTTTGATTTTGCTAAAAATACATTGTGACGGTTACCTGAATTCTCATGTAGTCATTTGGATTCCAGCAGAAGGCATTGCCGAGAATTTGATCAACAGTTTCAGATAGGCCGTCGACAACGATACCGACGACGGAAGACGGAGAGCAATAACCGTCGTTACGGAGTTTCAAGTTTGACGGAGGACTTAACGGACCGTTACCAAGAGAGAGAACCAACAGGTCATCAACGCTTATCACGGAAGGAAAATCTCGTTTATTGTGCAAAACATGAGTGACGGCCGCGGCGGCGGGATTGTTCATGACGAGACCGCCGTCTACAGCCAAGCAAGAGGTTTTTCCGTCAACGGAACTTAGCTGAAATGACTTAAACATTGACGGATTAGCTGACGTGGCACGGCAAACTTTCCAGAGCTCGAAATCGAAGCTCTGAGACTCCGTCGCATCAGCTCGGGAGAAAACGAATGGAGCTGAGCTTTGGAGGTCAAAGCAAGGAACAAGCATAGGCTTACACGTGTCCCTTAACGTCAACACTTTCCCGTCCTCTCTTCTGAAAGCCTCCTTCAACACTTTATCCATACTCTTCCCTGAAAACCTCCTTTTCATGGGGAAAACGCCAACGTTTTTCACCTTAAACAGCCGCGACTGGTTTACCGTTACGAATTTAACAGCATCTTTAGCTGTGAATAACGGACGGCCATTACCTCCGTCAGCGACAAGCATTGCAGCGAAAATAGCACCTATACCGGTACCGGCGATAATGTCGAAGAAATCCGAAATTCGAGCTTGAGGATCGCTGGTTTTCACACGGATCTGATCTTCGAGATGAATCAAAGTGGCACCACAAACAATGCCATTAGTTCCACCACCGTCAATGCTGAGAATACGTGTTTTCTTCCCTTCGTATTGGTACAGCCATTTCTGCTCTAACTTGGAGAAAATCTCCATCGTCACCTTATCAAGCTCCATCACTTAATGGTTTCAATTTAATCAGATAAAGTAAATAATGGCACTATTGATTCAGTGAAAATCCAAAAAAATCCAAAAAAGATTAACAAGATAATAGAGTGTGGATAACAACGAAGAGTGGTACTTTGCCGGTCGTAGTTGGATTGTACCTATGCAGTGTAGTGATGGAGAATTGAAATTGTACAGCAGCAAAAGCTCACGATTTCGTTTGGAGAAACATTTATGATCGCCAGTTGTTTTTATTGTAAATCTCTCTGTTATTTCACTTGAAATAGTCACACTTTTTGTGCAGTGTGTGCGTCCTCTCTCAGACTCAAGAGTGTGAGCGAGAGTGGAAACAAAGAAGTGGAGCAGTAGTAGTTGTAGTAGAGAAACTGGACGCTCCAACTAAAGTAAGTTGTACGTAGTATATATATCCACACACACGATTTTATTTTCATCTTAAAAACATATGGAATTCACCATAAATAATGAAGCACCATTCATAAGAGTTTAATTACACTAGTTGGTTGCAATTATTTTTTGACAACTAAGTGGACGCTTGGACATAAGAATTGGAAAATTTCAAAAAAAATTAAAATTAAAATAAAAGGAGAATTTATTTTTCAAGTGAAAATGATATTTGAAATTAGAGCGACATGAATATAATTTTGGGTTGTTTTCGAATTTTTATGAGTAATCTGAGTGAAAATTTTGAAAAATAACTCTTTGCAGTTTTTCAAATATTCGAAAAAATTCTAAAATTTATCGTCAAGTGAAAATTGGAAATTTTATGACCAATCACTGATTTCGAAAAAAATAAAAATATTCTTATGTCCAAACGGGCTCTAAATATCAAAATCACTTATTTGATTAATTTGAATTTTGAAGAAAAATAGCTCCTTATTATGAATTTCAACATTTCCGGAATATAATCAAAGGTGGAGCTACCATTTGAATAACCATTCGATCGAACCGTGAAATTTTATATTTGTCTTAAAAATCCATTAAATAAATAAAAAATTATTAAATTAAAATTTAGTAACTTAAAAAGATTAGAATTCCGAACTCATAAATTTCAAATTCTTGCTCCCTAAAAATATAGTTAGTTGCAATTATTATAACTCTCATTTTCATCTAGTAATAACTTAATGCACTTTTTTTTGTAGTTTTGTAAAAATTAAGATATCAATATTCAAATGGACAGGGTAGACTTTTAGTTTAGACATTTAGTAGTTGCGAATTTCAGAAAACTCTTCTACAAAACTGGGCTTGCTACGTCAAAGTCGAATAAAGTTGGGGATTGCAACATTTTCTTTTTTCGTTTTGCTTTCGAATGGTTTCTTCATTCTAATTTCTCGACATAACTTTCTTTTATTGTATATTTCTTATTATAAAACAATCGCAATCACGTGTTTCTGTTTCATAGGATACCGGGGAGAGACAGCCTTTTTGTAGAATTTTGTTCACAAAATCAGTACATTTTCATCTTTTATTGCAATTTTAATGTGTCATTAATGTTGGGCATATTTTCATATATTTTAACATTACTTTACCCATGTTTTAACCACTTTTTGGTACTATACGGTATTAAAAATGCTCAACATGTATTAATTATTGGTTGCACGACTAATTAAGTTGTGTGAGATGATTTAGGGCGTTTGGAGGGCAAAAATATGAAAAAAAGATGCTCCAGCTATAAGAGATATGAGTGTCAATGGATACTTAAAAACCGACTAAACTGTCCCAACTGTACTGCACCGAATCGATTTATAGGTTTCTTTTAACAACGTCGTAGATTTTTATATAAATCTACAACTGTACTGATAATTAGGGTAGGTTTTTTATTTTATGAAAATAAATCGAAAAAATACTGAACCGTACCGAATAAATTTACATATGAAAACTATATTTATATATAAGTTTAAAAATAACAAAGTACTAAGTTTTTCTTGGGTCTTGGAATTATGAAAATGATTACAAGCCAACAAGTAATTAAGAGCAAAATTTTAATTCTCAAACCTATTATGCTACTTCTACTGAAACTAAATTATTTTCAGCATACTAGCAAGACACAAAGTACTCTAACGATTATGAGTAGCAAACTTCAATTAATTGAATATGTTTCTTTCGTATGATTTTGATTTTTCTTTTTAAATATTTAATCTTCTATAGACTTTATTCTTGAGTCACAACTTGGTTAATATCTTTCTACTTGTGTGATTTAATCTTTTTTTTTTTTTGTCTTTGTGTAGTTTCTTTTACGCAGCGTAGAGTAGTTGATGGATCTATACTCTGGCCATCTTTCATGTTTTTATAATTCATCACCAGTCAAACAGTAAAAATGTCTAGAGAGTTTTGCTAAGTCTTATAAAAGTATGTAGGTTATTGCATTCTATTTTTACTAGTGTCTTTTACATGACATTTTAAAAAATATCGAAAATTAACCGAACCGTACCGATATCGAAGAAGAAATCCACCTTAGCATCTGCACCTGGGCATAACAAAGTTGAGGGAACAGAAGCTGGACGCGAAACATCAAACCCAACATCCGATGCTGAGAAGTTTAAGTTGAGGCAGACCCCAGCATCAGCTGAGTCGGAATAGGAAAAGAAAAACTTTGGCTCGTGACCTTTGTATGCAATATATAAGCCAAAAACGTCTCTTTTAGGTCATCGAACACACTTGGAAGCGGAGAAAAAGCCATCACAAAAATTGAAAACCAAGGAATTCGTCTTGAGTTTTTACTTTTTCCTTCTTTTATTGATTTGTATGTATTCTTGGGAACTAGTTGAGATTGCTACCATGACTATGCGTGGCTAAACTCATTCGTTCTGAGGTAATGATTTTACATGAATGTTAATATTCGAATATTGATTTGACGTGTTAATTTATCATATTGGGTTGTTTATTCATATTATGAGTTTAATTACTACCTAGCTAACAATGAAATACTACGTATGAATCTTGAGTTGATCAACTTGAAAGAGGTAATTATTGATTGTAATAGGATTGAATGAAGCGCGATCTTCAACATAGTCATTGGGGAATTGATTTGTGAATACGAATATAAATATACCTATTTGCGTGCTTAGCCAATTATGCAAGAGATTATTAATGCGTTTTTTTTAATCTCTAATCTGATAGGAATATAGAGTTTAAGAATAAATTGAATAGGCGAGTAGAACTTGTCAATTTTCTACGATTATTATTGTCCTTGCAGGTTAATAACGAAGATAAATTAATAAGTCGAGTTGATTGAAGAATTCAATAGGATTGTTACATACCATGACCCTGGAATATTATTTCTCATTGAATTAAAATCCTTCGTGCTAAGTGTGCTAGTTCATTAGTTTTTCTTTTACTTGCAATTATTATTCGTAGAATTAATCAAACAAAGATCACCTTGAAATTGTTCTTGAATCAATAAATTAGAATTTGCTTGATTTAGTTGATAATTGATCACAAGTCATCATAAGAACGATACGCTACTCACTTTTTATTACTTGATTGACCGCGTATATTTGCGTGTACGATTTTGGGTCTAACACTCGTCAACATTTATTTATTTGTCTCTTTATACTTTTTTTCAGTGTGAGTATCCTACTCAGCATTTGCCTATTAAAAATACAACAAAACAAAACTCTCTGCATGGCTAGTTGTTTGGTAAACGGTCACTATTATTATAATACTGACATGTAAATATTTTATTGTTAGGATTCTTGTTTCCAGGCTCCTACCCGACTCGCTTTTAATGTGTTCCTTAACTTTTCCTTACCATTTCCAACATTATAAATTAGTGATGAAAATTAAGGCTAGATATTACTCCTACCAATCCACTTTTAAGGCTAGACCTTTCAAGTGATATGACATAAATGAGTGACTTTTGTATTATAAAAAAGGAAATACGGTTTTATTAAATAATTACGAATAAATAAGTGAACATTTAAGTAATAAACTTCTGCGCTTATCTTGGAGTGATCGTAGGCGAAAAATCAAAAGAATAGGTAGGGAAGTGCACTTGATAGCTAAAGTATACAGGGTTTATATATGATTTAAGCCCTTAATTGAGACACAAGACAACGAGAGGCGAAGCAGAATATCCAATAGCTTTAACAGTTGGTCGGACTTAGAAGAGGATTTAGAATTTAAAGTTCATGAGTTTCTATAACGATCTCAAAAATTAATATACAACGATAACTAATTAAGTTCGCAATCAAATACTCATAAATCTTACAAAGTTTGAGCAAAAACGACAGATATAACTGTTTGACCAAAAAGTATGACACTTTTTGCTAAATTAATTAAATGATAAACAAGGTGAAAGGAAAATCCTAGTCAAACACAATAGATCTTAGATCTATTCACGTGTTCAAGCAGTAGCGTCCACTAGTGATTAGAATCAATTATCAGATTATTAAATGAAATTTTTGAGAATGAATGCAGGGACAATAATGACCAATAAATACGAAAAATGACAATAAATATAAATAGGAAGAACGATTCACCCATATATTGAATGAAGTAGATGATTCTTCCTTCTGACAACCACGTGTGACAAATGAATATGAAAATGCTCAAAGCTTTCTCGGATCGTGTGAGTGGAAAGGCAGAATAAATGATAGAATTAATCACGGTGAAAAAGTAAGCTTTTGTGTTCTCTTCCTAGATTCAACTTCTTACGAGAGTTCTTATCCAAGTCCAAATACCCCCCTTTTGCTCCATATTTTTTACTATTTATATGGGATATTCCTAACAAACCCTAAAATACAGCTAGGGGAATATTCGATTGAATATTCCTTTTGGTAATCCCAAGACTATTCTAGCCGTTGCTCATGTGCTCCTCTATTCGACCTCGGCGTTGATGTCTTGTTCGGCGACTCCTCGTTGTTGGACCCTGCTCGACCTCGGCCATAACTTCCACATTTGTTCATTCATATTCGCTAAATTTTCTCAGTCGGATTTTGACCCATACAATAATGTAAACCCATATGTTTCATGCTAGCTCCGCCTCTAACCGGTAAGTATAAATGTATAATCTATGGATCATTGTGCATGGCCTACTGCTTTTGTAAAACTCTAATCTGTTGCAGATTAACAGAATAGACTATAGGTCACCCACGGGGAAATAATGAAAAAAAGAAATGTATACAGATATGTGTGTCTCTGTATCTGTACACGGGATCACGAGAGTTTGGATGTGAGTGATGTATTAGTAAAAAAATTTGCATGTTTTCTGGAAAAGTAGGGGTAGGTAAAATGGACCTTGACCCACTGATCCGGAGAATATGAATAGATGGAGTGCGAAGAGAATAGATTTGATCCAAATTTGATGTGGATTTCTTCAACTCTATAAGATAGTTTCAAATATTTTAGATATGTGATATAGAGTAACAGGGAGATCGACGAGGATGTCGCATAACATATTGGAGTGAGATGGATAAAATAGATTAAGGATAAGTTATGTAAAGCGTTAATTAGACCAGCCATGTTGTATGGAGCCGAGTGTTGGCCAGTCAAGAAATCTCATGTCCAGAATTTGAAAGTAACAGAAACGAGGATGTTGAGATGGATGTGTGGGCATACCAGGAGAAATAAGATTAGGAACGAGTATATTAGGGACAAGGTGGGCGTGGCTCCTATAGAAGATAAGTTGCGGAAATCGTGCCTAAGATGGTTCGGACATATGAAGAGGAGAGACCCTGATGCTCCGCTTAGTAGGTGTGAGAGGTTAACCATAGCGGGTTAGAGAAGGGGTAGAGGGAGACCTAAGAAATACTGGGGTGAGGTGATTACGCAGGACATGACGCTATTTCACCTTACCGAGCACATGACCCTCAAATAGGAGGGTGTGGAAGTCAATGATTAGGGTCGTGGGTTGACAGGCAGTCTAGAGTTTCGTCTAGCATCCCAGTAGTACTAGTACTAGTCTTGTATTTTGCTATTCCTAGCCCCTTGCTATTTCACATTGTGTCATTATTTCCAGCAAGATTTTGTCTATTTTAATTATTCTTAGATATATTTTTATTGCACATATCTTCATTTGCGCCCATGTCTAATTACCTTGTTGTTGCTATTGCCCGTTTATTGCTTCATTTTCACTTCTCTTGAGCCGAGCCGAGGGTCTTTCGAAAAACAGTCTCTCTACCGTCATAAGACAGGGGTAAAGTCTACCCTCCCCAAACCCTACAAGTGAAATTTCACTTGGCTTGTTATCGTTGTTCTTCAACTCTATTCTTTTGAGATGGATCGGTCCTCAGAGCGATTGCAAATGTAAAAATATTCAGAACGAATATAGAAGATTCATATGGTTGACTCTATATAGTGAATGAATAGTATACAAAAGGATTCTTATAGGTAATTTTAACTAATTTGGAGTTGAAGCACAGTTGATTAATTAATTCATATAGATATAAGATATATACACTTCAAATCTTGACTTCTTTCGGAAGACCTAAGAAACAGATATATAGGTATTTTATGATATTCATATGTATATGTTTTATCGACACCAATGCATTTTATTACCCCAGAACATCAGTAATACAGCAAATACGACTAGTTATTGATAGGCAGTCCAATATCAAAGAGATAATAATTCAAAACATTGCCACTAGTACATATCTTATTAACCTCCAAATGATTTTTTTTATTTTTTTTTTGGCTCTTCTGATCACTGCTACTTAGGCTGCAACTGGAGCTTTAGTTAGTTTTCTGCTACGGATATCAGTTAATTGGTAGGTTTTGGGTACTCGAATATCGAGCTTCTGTCCGGCTTGACAGTGGCCTCGAAACCCGCAAATATAGTAGTAGTGGCCGGGACCGACAATGGTGATGGAATCGTTGCCGGAGGAGTAAGTGACGATTGGATTTCCAGCATTGCACGAATGGAAATCGGAGAGGCTCACTCGTACCACGTTGTGGAGTTGTTGGTTGTACTGGAAAACTTCAGCATCATTGAGGCATCAGTTAATGAAAAATGCTAATAAAACAGGACACTTGATCATCTTAATAAGTAGATACTATAAAAATGGCAGCCCGGTGCACGAAGCATTCCACATTCACGAAGGGTCTGGGGAAGAGCCGCACCCCAAGGGTGTGATATAAGCAGCCTACCCTAATGCAAGCATCAATGGCTGATTCTACGGCTCGAACCCGTGACTTATAGGTCATACGGATACAACTTTACCGTTGCTCCAAGGCTCCCCTCAATATGTAGTTACTATTATCATTAGAAATTCTTAATAACGATGGCCAGAGATGGATAAAAAATTAAGAACAAACCCCTCCAGCAAAAACGCTCCTTTTGTCATTGTAGACTGAACTCGATGTGAACTCTTTCTCATTAGAGTTCAAATTATGTACACTAACAGATCATTTATGAGATAATTACAAATTAATGTCTATGATAAACATTAAATTGTGACATGGTGAAGCGGTAAATAACATGCTATCACAAGTTAAACTACGCACATAATGCTAAAATCTTCACACTATCAGTGAAATATAACTGAAATCCTTTCAATTAGTAGTAGCAGCTACTAATCTACTGCTATAATTTTATAGCAGGAAATGCAAATTTGATATAAATTTATACTTTTAAATAAGTGGCTAGTTATATACATAGTTCAAACGAAAAGCACTTGTAGTAAACCAGGTGATCAGCTAAACTAGCTGGACTTACCAAGAGTGTCACCAACCTGGAAAGTCTTTGTAGAAGCCCACATGTGATAGTCAATATTGCTGCCTGTCCAACCGGCGGAATCACCAACACTGTACACAGTACAGTCGACCAGAGTTGTGCTAAAGAAACCAAAAATAGCCATTGCCGAGAAGAGAAGAATGGTTTCCTTTGCACAAACCATGACTTAACCTCCACAAGGGAAAAAAGAAATTGTAGTACTTTACAAGGACTAACTTGGATTACAGAGGAAGTTGCAGCAACATTCTTACGTGAACTATCAGTATATAACTGACCAGCAGACTTCTGGTGCTGCATTCACCATGTTGTTTTTGTGAAGAAAGAGCTGAGAATGCATTTAGGAGTCCAGTAGGACTCACAAGCTGTGCATGAGTTGAGCAAATCGCACGAGTAGAACATGTTGTATATACATGCATGAGCGTGTCAAATTTGAACTTTAATATTTGACACTACAACAACAACAACCCAAGTATAATCTCACAGGTTGTTAGTGTATATAAACTTAAATTTAGAAAAAAACTCCCCGACTGTCCCAAGAAGTTCTCTTTGCCAAACTGCACCTGCATCATGCTAACTCCAGGGAAAAGAACCTTAGCAGCGTTTACCCATGCTTCACTTATATAACTGGAAAATGGTAATCCAGGTTGTTCTCCCTGTCACTCCCAGATGCATTTCTATATAGGAAAGAAAAAAAAATTTGGTAACCAAGATCAAGATACTCATTCTTATTAAACTATAGATTATAGAATACCAAAGCAGGATATTACAGGAGTAAAGAAAACAACTCATCAAAGATAAAATATAGATCCAAGTTCTGTTTGAAGAGATCTCTGATTCAATTATTCAAAGATAATCAATCAGCCAATACAATATCACCAGAAGTCGATTCCTCATGTTGATAAAGTATCTTTTATGCCAATGAAGTAGCTACTTGTGAAGTAGAGAAGCCAAGTTCGACTCAACATCTTCTTTGGCTTTCTGATCAAATGACTCATCACCAATATATAGGTCTAGAATTGATCTGCATAAGAGTTTGCTTTGTATGCTTCCCACTTCTTTTCCATCAACTATAAAAAAAAAATAAACAGAACTTAAGCTTAATCTATATGATTGATGCAAGAATGAACTTTGAACAAACAACTACAAAGCAAAAAAAGCAGAGATAATATTTAGAGAAATGAGAAGAAAACATCCAGATATATCTTGGGGAAGATATTTTCAACAGCTAACATACAGCAATCCCTTTTTGGTTATATAAATGGTGAAACTGGTGAAGGGCAGAAAAAATATATCCGTAACAAAAGGGAATAGGGATGGTTGGTCAATATCTTATACCAATCCTATAGAGAATCAAATTAGGAAAATGTTTAGCCACTTGCTACTTAGGAAATGTAAGGGAATAAAATGTGCCAACTGATGGTGTAATCAGGATATATTTTTGGTATTGCTCTTGTTTAGCTCTCACTTGATGAACTAATTTCCCCTTTATTGTAGCCTCTTTTATACCGCTTTGAAATCCAACCTTAAAAGGGCAATGGCTAAAAGAAACAACGTCATTATCTATCTGCTTAATAGCTCTTCAATTATTCTTGTTAACTGATAGCTAAAACATTAACACACAGAACCAACATACTGGCAACAGAAATAAATCATCTTACTTGTTGTGTGAAGTATATAGTCATGGTCTCTGGAGAGTTCTATGATAGATCCCCGAGGTATTTTAATGTCATCTTTAAACTGGGAAGTGAACCTGCAGTCACAAAAAGACATTTTAGGCTATAAACGAACTAGAAGGAGGCAAGGATAGTTAAGGATTTTGAAACTAGAAAGTTCAATTTTCTGAATAAACTTGTTAGCAGCTCAATGAACTCTATTCAAGGAAAATATGTGCTATATGTAGAGCTGAGAGATAATTGATCATACTTAGGCAAAAGAGTCCAGTCATAATGTCCAAGACTGTGATATTGCAAAGCACTAAATTTAAAAGGTAACTTGAATAAAGATTCAGAATATATATATAAATATGAATAATTTGGGGTGCGAGCTAATGAAGTGCTTAGTCCAGCTTTATCAGGCTTGTTGCCCTCTAGTGATATGGTAATTATTTGAAAAAGGATGAATAAGATGCCGATGATACGAGGCTAAGGAATTACCTATGGAGCAATTCTTTGTTATCATATCCCCCAAATTTGTGCAATCTGCTGCCAACTGATTCTTCAAAAGCACTACGCACAGAACCAATGCTTAGCCTTCCATACACTATTTGAAGCCTAACAGTCATGCGTATATCATTTTCCATGAGATGATCTCTTAACTCTTCCTTTCCCTTCAGTTCAGAATCAGAGGGCCTGCCATGCTTCTGAGCCAGACACTTCTTCACATCACCATCATCAGCATAAACACCTATTGGGCGTCATATCGACATCACATTAGATAACGGCCATGCTTTAAAGTAAAGATCACTTTACCTTCGAGATGGGACATTGAAAATTGCAAAGGAGAAAAAGTGCAAGCACAATGCACATCTCCCCTTATCATTTAAGGGAAGGTCCAAATAGATACGACAATGAGATTCTCAAATATGATACCACCACGGATTTATTTTTTATGCACTAACAGAACTACAGTAGATTACTTCAAAACCTATTCCAGGTAACTCTCTATAGTAACATGAAGCGATTACCTCGAGAAGAGGGCACACGAGCTAACATAAACAGTAAAGTTATTTACATGGTCAGTACAACTTAATAAATCCTACCACATGGTAATAAAGTACTGTAACTAATTGAGCTCTTGAGCTTTGACTAGAATAGAAAGTGAATCAGCTAAAAACAGCATTTTAAGAAGGAAAAAGAACAACAAATCAGAATTGGCGTCCTTGTATTCCAATTTCTGTGACACTATTTTCTTTGTAGTTTGTTCCTAAAAGAATAACACATTTCTATATTTGAAAATAATTTAACTTAGATATAATTTAACTTTAAACTTATCATTTTAACATTTATGAGAAGTTCTTGTAACGACACAAATGTTATCTCACATTTAAGACCACAAGTTTCAAAAGTGTTGTAGTCACACAAATGTTAATGATATGTTTAAACCGCAATTGGAATAGTAGAAGCATGATTGAGCATAGACAAAAAAAGAAAATTGATAAGAGCTAAAAATAAATTAAATCGCAGTGACAATGTGGTACCAAAAGCATAGACATCAATATTTTTCAACCCAAAAATTGCCTTTTTGCGCAGTCCAATTCCAAGGAGTCGTTGAGACTCTTTCAGAATTGACGGAAATGACATTCCAGTCCTCGATTCAGTGACTGGAGCTGAGTTATCAGCTAAAGAAACAGAACCCCACATAGGCGAGGAATGATTTTTGCTAGGTGAGAAGTTGGAGAGTAGAAAATTCATAGCATTTTCAAGAAACGGATTTTTGGGACTTTGAGTTATGGCAATGATAGCTCCGGCAGCAGCCACGACTGAACCGCCAGCGGCCACGGCGGCAGCGGCGGTGGAGAAGGAGCGAGATAAAGCATTTTCGGTGGTACAACACTGTGGCTTCTGGGGCTGAGAAAACAAGAACGGAAAACGCAGAGAAGCCATTGTTTATTTTTTACCTTCAAATTCAAAAAATATATAAAAGGAATGTAAATTCTTTTCTTCCTAATATTATTTTTATCTTTTTCTTTTTTCTATCTTCCCTTCACTTTTTTGTTTTCACTTTTAGTGCTGACGAAGGCAAGAATTTCCTCTCCCAGCCAGAGAAACTGGAAAGACTTTTTTATCTATCTATATTTCTATATTATACTAGCTTTTAGGGTATATATGACATGTGTAATTAGCGTCAATCAATAAATTATGTGTATATGAAGAATATGTAAATTAAGTTATCAAATGCTAAATTTTAAAATATTAACATTAAGTTAATATTTTAAAATAAGTAACTTAATACAGAGGAAATCATAGGAAGTTGTCATTTATTTGAACGAATACCAGGAAAAAAATTAATTAATGGCAACTAACTTAGAATATAATTTGTCTTCTAATGTTTCATTCTTCTTGTTTTTAACATTTGCATTTTTAACAATTTGACTCTTATTACTATGTGATAATCTATTTTATTATAAATTTCGAAAAGAATGACTTGGATTTTTCGTAAATTAGTTAAATCAAAGACTTTTTTGATTAATTAGGATTGTTCTTAATGTTAGATATGTTTTTGTTGTTGATTCAAATCTTAATAATAGCTCATTCCAAATTTTAAATATTTAATTATAATTATAATTTTTATCCAATAAAATTTTCACGTTCAATATAATAAAAAAATCATTATGGGTACGCGCATTACGCGTTATCCTATCTCAATGAGCGTTTGAGTATGAAATAAAAGTGTAAGTTCCTAACAATAGTCATTAATATTGATAGTGTACATATAACTAACTCAATTAAGAAAAAATATCTCATAGAAATCCTCAATCATCAAATTCAACTTAAAATTTATGCCACTTTTTTAATAAATAAAGTTAGTATGCTTCCTTTTCAGTTTCACTAGTACGCATAGTCATTCAACACATAAATAGTGGATAGAACTTCACACATATATCAAACAACTAATAATCAATGAATTTCAGATGAACACAAAATCAAAGTGCCCTGAAAATGAGAAAAGACATTCAAAAAGAATACTAAAGTAAGCTAGTAAAATACATCGGAGAATGACTCATAATTATATTTGAAAGAGTATATTTAGTTTTGATATATCATTATTCAAGTGAAATTAGTATTTAAATAATTCGAATATTGATTAACTTCATTTTTTATTATATTTGAAAATAATTAGTTTTGTAAAAATTCAAAAATTTATTTTTAAAAGGTAAATGATCGATACACATTTCGATTGGAGAACACGTTTCTTAATTTGAAGGGCATATCTTTTGAAAAAATCTTACGAAAATTGTAGTAATTCCTATAATATGATATTGAATCTAAAATGATTGATATATCTATTTTTTGGTAATTAAATTATGATATGTATTATATATTTTTATTATGATTCTTCAAAAGGCCATCAATGAAAATAATTATATTTTTTTAGAGATTTGGAACAAAGAAGGTCGACATATAGTTTTAGAAGAAATTGGTTCACACGTAAAAAATTTAAGCACATATATTTTATATTAATTTGAAGGGCATATCATTTGGGGTAAGCTTACAAATATTGTAGTCATTTTTGTGACATAATATTAAATTTAGCATGATCGAAATCGTCATATATTTTTATTATAATTTTTCAAACAATCATCAGATTAACACTAATTAAAAAATTTGTATCTTTCTTTTAGAGCTATTGGAATGAACTGCTAGGTCATATAATTTATAGGAAACAAATGAATAATTAAGTAATAATGTAAGGTATAAAATTAACTAATACGAACTTATTACGTATACAGAAAACTATAGAGGGCCATTTATTGGAATAGATGAAAAACAAAAATAATAATAAATGTTAACTTATTTTGAATACTTATTATTTCATTCTTATTTCTTCTATCTTGAATTTTAACCAAGTGAATTTTTAATACTATATTATAATTGATTGGACTTTATTTTCTAATTTCTTTCATTATCAGTGGTCTTTTTTATTGAAATATATCTATCTAAGCCAAAATTTTGTCAATATGAAGATAGCTTTACATGTATGATGAATTTGAAAAATAATAAAATTAATTTTTTTTACTAAATAGCTCTTCCAAATACTTAATTATTTATTTTCAGCAATAAACGATATAAATTTGTCACGACCTGAATTTCTCACTGTTGGGACCGTGATGGCACCTAACGTTAAACCCGTTAGGCAAGCTACCGTAAATATTCAATTTATCTTATTCCTTTATTATTACCAAATAATATGCATAAAGACAACACTAACATAGATAGAAGTACAAAATGGAGTAGGGTATATAAACTCAATGTATGCCTTTACGAAATTTCACAAAAATCAATCCCAGAATTTTGGAGTCACAAGCTCACGGACTATCTACGAACAATACATATAATGGACTGAATGAAATAAGTACATCTGTTTCTGAAATAATTAGAACAGGATACAAAAGAAGTAGGAAGGGACGCCAAGGCCTGCGGACGCCTGCATGACTACCTCGGGGTCTCCACTGGACTGAAGGCAGCAACCTCGATCTATGGTTCGTAGGATCCTACACCGGGATCTGCACAAAAGTGCAGAGTATAGCATCAGTACAATCGACCCCATGTACTGAGTAAGTGCCGAGCCTAACCTCGGCGAAGTAGTGACGAGGCTAGGGCACGACAACCAAAGTCAACCTGTGCAGTTTAATAGTATACGGAGAAAAATAATACAACGAGAAATAAACAGTTAAGCATAAGGGAAAAGGGGAACATGTTGAGGGAAGGAAATATAAGATAATTGAAGTAACGAGGTAAGGCACAATTTAGACATCAATTTAAGCAACGGAATAATAATACGAAAACAAGTGCACGACATCACCCTTTCATGCTTTTACTTTCGTCCTCACCATCAGAATCAATATATTCGGCACGACATCACCCTTCGTGCTTTTACCTCACAATATCATGACACGTCATTATCCTTCGTGCATTATCTCTCATATCATGGCACGACATCACCCTTCGTGCTTTTACAATCACAATATCGACATGACATCACCCTTCGTGCATTAACATTCACTCATAGTCTCACGCACGGCATCACCCTTCGTGCTTTTACACTCTTCCTCACCCAAACACATCAAATGATAGCAATCCAACAAAGAACATTAACGGAGTAAACAGAAATAAACCATAACATCCCGGCAAGGAAGTCAATAGTGGAATTAATACCATCCCGACAAGGGTAAGCAACTATATCCAATCTCACTTAGTACATAGCTTCACATAAAAGTCTTCAACTGAAAACTAAAACTCAATATCAAGGAAATTCCTACCAACATGGATAACTATAAGGTGAAACTCAAATATTACTTATGAAAAACCACATAAATTACAATATTCGACTCACGTGCATGCTTGACACCAACGTATAGGTACTCGTCACCTCACATATACATTGAACATGATGCTTACACGTAGAAATTAGGACACAACACATATTCCCTCAAGCTAAGGTTAAGCCAAACACTTACCTCAAATTCCACGACAAAACTCAAGCCTCGATTACCGCTTTCCCTTTTGAATTTGACTCCAATTCACTTGTATCTAGACATATTCAACTCAATAACATCAATAAATGCCAAATAATTCCATCTTAACGCTTAATTATAGGTTTTACATCATTCTTCCAAAAAGTCAAAAATCGACCGCGGGCCCACTTGGTCAAAATACGAGGTCGGACCAAAACCCGATCGCCCATTCACGCACGAGCTCGCATATGTAATTAGTCTCAAAATTCGACCTCAAAACGAGGTCTAAATTCCAATTATTCAAAAAGCCCTATCTCTACCCAAATTCCCAATTTTCTACCATTAAAATCCTAGAATTCTTGATAAAAGTTGATGAAAATCATTAGGAAATTGAAAGAAACTAGTTAGGGGTCACTTACCTATGATTTGGGAAGAAACTCTCTTGAGAAAATCGCTCTTGGTCTCCTATTTTGGTGAAGAAATGAAAATGAAATCGGATGAAGCATCTAACTTAAACACACTGCCCGACCCTCACGCCTGCGGTGCCTGGGTCGCACCTGCGCTTTCACAGGTGCGGAAAATCCATCGCACCTGCGAAAATAGGCTAGGCCACTGGGGGCCGCACCTGCGGAGGTGCATCCGTATCTGCGGAACCGCTTCTGCGGAGTTTATGTCGCACCTGCTGATAAGGGCTGGCTGGGGCTGGACTGCACCTGCGGCTGAGGGTCCGCACCTGCGACTCTAGGCTCGCAGGTGCAGTCAAACCAGAACTAGTGCACTAGCAGTGATTCTTCAACTCTAAACACCCCGGAACTTACCCGAAACTCACCCGAGCCCTCAGGGCTCCAAACCAAACATGCACACAACCTCAAAAATATCCTACGGACTTACTCGTGCGATCAAACCTCCCAATTAACATCTTAAACAACGAATTAGCATTAAAATCAAAGAAAAATTCCAAAACTTCCAAAGTATCAAATTTCACAACTACGGGTCCGAATCACGTCAAATGACCTCCATTTCTTACCAAACTTTACAAACACAACTCAAACATCATATTGAACCTGTACGGGGCTCCGAAACTAAAATAAGGGCCCGATACCATAAATTTCATATATAATCAACTTTCCAAAAACTCTTAGATTTTCAGTAAAATAATTTATTTCAAAAATTCATTTCTCGGGCTTGGGACCTCGGAATTCGATTCTGGGCATACGCCCAAGTCCCATATTTTAATACGGACCCACCGGGACCTTTGAATCACGGGTCCAGGTCCATTTACCCAAAATGCTGACCGAAGTCAACTTAAATTTAATATTAAGGCCCATTTAGCATTTTTACCTCAGTTTTTCACATAGAAGCTTCCCGGATATACGCACGGGCTGCGCACGCAAAATGAGCTGAGATAAAAGGAGGTTTTCAAGGCCTCGGAATACCGTTTTGACTTATAAAACAAGGGATGACCTTTTGGGTCATCACAAAATTATATTTTATTGATGTAAATTCTAATTTTATCTCATAATAAATTTTAAATATTCGATTATAATTATATTTTATCGAATAAAAATTCTTTTGTCAAATTGTAAGAAAATCAAATGAGTGGGAAATAGTTTTGTACACTTAAAGTATTTTAGTATATAAAAGAGTTTCACCTAAATCAAAACATAAAAAAGTTACTCCGTCATCTTCCAAGAACGTCAAATTTTTAAAATATATAAAAATAAAATGTTAATATTATATAAAAATAAAATGTTAATATTATATAAATTTTCAAATTTACTCCAAGTGTAAATTATATAAAAATAAAATGTTAATATTTTTGAAGTTCTAAATATCAAATTTTTCTAGGTAATCCAAAAAAGGAAGGATGCAATATATAAAATTTAGTTGATTTTTTAGACCTAAATATTAGAAAAATAATTAAATGGGTATTCATACATATAAGAAAAATAATTTAATGAGTATTCTTACATATTAATAAAATAAATAAATTATTATTTTATATATAAACTCTATTTTTAAAGGGTAAAAAAGGCGAACGACATTTCGCTAAGGGTCTTCGTGCTTTTAATATAATATAGAATATAGAATAAAATCACGAAGGCCCTTAACAAAATGTCATTCGTCTTTTTTACCCTTTAAAAATATATTTTACGTGGGACAAAATCATAATTTAATTATTTACCTAATATTTGGCAATTTGAAATCAACTAAAAATTTGAGTATATTTTTTTCCTTATTTGAAATATTATATTGGGAATCCTACTAGTTAGAGCTTTAAAATCAAATTTTACCTTATAAAAATCAATCCAAATTTGAACTATTACATGGAACTTTATATCATTAACGGGATAGTAAAACTAGAGCATTTTACGATCTCTAAACTTGGAACATTCATTAAGAGATTAAAGACATGTCAAATATATCTTGCTGAAAGTTCTAGAAACTTTCAAGATCCAAACGGAGTGCTGCTACATGCTTCTTGATCATCAAATACATCAATGAGATGCATATCGTCCTTTTGAGAAATACGACGCTAAGGCCTCGAATTACAGATATCAATGTTTATCAATAAATTTTTTTTTTAAATAAAATAATTAGATAATAAATAATTGATTTTATTCAGTTGAGTATTTAAATGATTGGTTCATAGGCAAAAACTGGCACTTCAATACAAATTAAAATATATTGAACTTTCTGGTTAAGCTATTCTTTGTAAGAAATTTATTATACTTAGTTGAAACTAGAATATATATCTTATTACTCATCTTTTAGTTGAATTACCTCACAATTGTTTGAACAACTTAATTATTAGTAATAAAAAAAAATATTTTAATTAAGTAAATAAATATTATTTTCAAGTATAGACAAAGAGCTAGATGAAGTTTGTTTACCTTGAAAATGGTAATTACAATTATATTTGATTTTGTGATTCTAAAAATACGCGATCTATTTTAGTACCAGTTGTTTAGGTAGTTAGATGCTAAGTGAGAAGCGAGAAAGCGAAATAACAACAAAGAATAACGAGGTTGTGCAAACCGAGCAGTGGCGAGATGGGGTCTCGAGCTTGGTCGGGTGGGCCTCGAGATCGAGCTCAAAAGCTTGACAGAAGGACATCGAGAATGATGTAACAGTATTGAAGGCCTTGAAGATGGCCTATTTTTGATTAATAACGAGTAATAAATGAAGAACAATTAATGAACACAATAAGTGAAAGGCAATAAATCAATGGAACAATTGTAGAGAATGTTTGAGGTAGGGAACAAAGAATGTTCTTGTTAAAATAATCCGTCTTACAAAGTGACAAGGGTTCCCTTTATATATTAGGGGGAATCCCAACATAGTAAATGTGTAATTAATACAAAGAGAGATGGTTGGTACAACCATTTAATGTCACGGTACGGGCTTGTACTATTTTGCGTACTTGGTCAACTTTAACCACGTGCATTTTGGGAATTTCCCGTCTTTCCACGTTGGTCTTTGATTTGCACTGCCCCGAGGTCGAGGACCTTCGATATGCCCCCTCTATGCCAAAACTCAAACCTTCGAGCCTTCTGAGCACCGT
Source organism: Nicotiana knightiana (assembly GCA_005239525.1). Taxonomy (NCBI): domain Eukaryota; kingdom Viridiplantae; phylum Streptophyta; class Magnoliopsida; order Solanales; family Solanaceae; genus Nicotiana; species Nicotiana knightiana. Next base: position 41,366 of record ML409318.1, on the reverse strand, counting down.
AATGATCGTAAATCGGACTCTCCGATTTTAGCCGTATACAGATAGTCCCCGCGTTTCTTAGAATGAAAGTGATAAGAAACGGTCTTGACTTCTTGCCTCTTCGACATCCCTATCATGACGTAAGTCTCTTCAGAGCATTAAGTGATGTGACATAATAAGCTGTGCAGATGCCGCTGTCAACACAATTCTCGAGAAGTCCACGAACTGTTATTGGTTCGACCTTTCCGCTTTAATGCATGCCCAAATGGCCTCTATAAATACTTCAATCACTTGCCCTTTCATAATTTTACATCTTCTTCAAACCTTCAAACTTTTACTAAGTGTTTCCCACTCTTATCTTCTATCTGCGTTTGCTTCTTCGTCTTCTCTCTTCAAAACTCAGTTATAACCATGGCAAAAACTTCCAAAACGGTACCTCAAAAGAAGGGAGCCGCTTCTTCATCACGCCCATCTAAGGGCAAGTCAAGAACTCCTCCTACCATCGAGCAATGCATCCCTGGACCTTTTGACACCATCTCTAATTTCACGATTGAAAAACTCCCTTCTACGCCGGGCCGATGTGAGCCCATGCCTAAATATATAAGTGTAGTATCCGATACAGAGAGGGTAAAACTTGACTGACGTTCGGGGGAGGCGGCCCGAGTAGAAATCCCTACAGCTGACGAAAGCATAGTCACGCATAAGGCTAGATTTCTCAGCGTATATACATACCCTTTTACCTTAGGCCTCGTAGATTCTTCCTCTCCACCGATTGACCCGGTGATTCTCAATTTTTGTCATCAATACCGAGTGACACTCAGTCAGATCTATCCTTATTTTTGGAGGATTGTATATATGATTCGACACATTACTAACATGGTCGAGGGAATGACTTTCACCCTCGACCATTTGATCAGATTATACAATCCTCGTCTCTTCCGCGGGGGCCTAATTAAACTGCACCGTCGATCTGCCAAGGCATTCCTCGCCTGCATTGACGAGGATAAATATCGGGGATGGGTGAGCCGATTTGTTAGAATCCGAACTTTGGGCATTATCCCTGCTGATAGAATACCGTTCCCGGAGGAATGTAATATGAAACGTAAGTACCCCTGAATCGAGTATGTTTTGCCATATCTTTTTTTCTTGATTGATTTTCTTCTAATTGTGTAGCCACCATTTGGTTTCCCGGTGCGGTCCAGGACCTTCCGGGGTGGATCAAAATTTTGGACTCCTCTTTCCCATACAACAAATGCGTTTGGCATGATCTGTCTAAGACACGGTGGCAGGCTAAGAACCACAGTATGCTCTCGTTGTTATTATTTTCTCATTCTTTGTAAGAACTTTCGATGGTGGTGGTTTTTGATGCTTCGAGAGTTGTTGGGCGGCCGTCTGCTGAGTTGGAGGTGGCCGATGCGGACCCTCCTTATGCTGAGGAGGCCCTCGATGAGGGTTCGGACGCAGTCCCTGAGCCGCTCGTCGGACATGGCACAGTCCGTGTTGATGAGCTCAGAGGGCTTTCTACTGGAGCTTTTCGGGGTCGGGAAAAAGCCTCGATGGAGGCTGATGCTGCCGGTGGATTTCACTCGTTCCTGTCATTTTCCCCAGGGGAAGATACGAGATGCCCAAGACAGGAATGTTCCTGGTTTGGGGACCTCTCATGGAGAGGATGATGCCTTTATAGACTATTTTGAAGGGGTAAATGAGGAGACCAATGTTGATGCATGTATTGGTAAAAAATAAACTTCACGCGTGTAATAATTTTGGTGACAAGGCAATCTATGTGGGCCAATGGAAACATGACAGCTGGTCAGAAGTTTAGAAAGACGTACGGGGCAAAGATGAATGGAATAGTATGCACACGAGACAATTAGATGCGGGAGTTCCAGTCTAATTGAGGAGTTGAAGAGACACAATCAGAATGAACCAATGCAAAATAAAGGGCAGATTCAAAGGTCTTCAATCAATGAGCTAAACATTACATAATCTTCACGCAAAAGTATTATTAGTCATTAATCCTCAATCATTAAGAAGACTAGACGTTATATTAAGAAATTCCCTATAAAAGGGAGTAAAACGCACTTGTATGGACACGTTCGAAGCACTATTGAAATATACTTACTTTTATGCTATCTTATTGCTTTCTTATTTATAAGTCTAAATCCTATTATCAGCTAATTTCTTTGGTTATCAGAAACCCGAGTACTTCTTAAAATAGCTTTGACTAAGAATCCAATTCTTTGGTTAAACAAATTGGTCCCGTTATAGGGAATCTGATAATCTTTATTTTTTCGCGAATAACCTTATCGAATCATGTCGAATACCAACGACAACAACCAACAAACAACTGGAACCCAGTTCCATCGCCTCAAGATCCCCACGAGGTTCAAGGGACAACTCCCCAGAAAGATCTACAACTCACAACAATGATCAAATTGGAAATGAGCAAACAGGAGAACAAGACCTTGTGAAGCAGTTGGTTGGTGAATATGTGAGTGAAGCTCTTCAAGATTTCATGAGGGGGCTACCAACTGTGTCGCCTATGCCTCCTCCAAACAAAACCGCGACTGTAGAAAATCGACAATCTGGACTAGCAAATTCAGGAAGTAGAGGCACACTAAATGAATCACTTGGAGGAAGACCAGGTATGTCTAATAATTCAGATTTACAATCTTTAATACTAACCTTGCAGAAGCAGGTGAAGGAACAAAACGATCACATCGAGCAAATTCCTGGAGTACCACCTGTCATCAAGGGTATTGATATTGATAAATACTCTCAACAACCCTGGAAGCCAAGTGCAGCACCTTCACCGATTCCCAAGAAATTCAAAATGCCTTACGTACCAAAGTATGATGGGACAACTGATCCACGTGATCATGTTACTGCTTTCACCATAGGAGTAAAAGGCAACGACTTGAATAAGCAAGAAATTGAATCCGTGTTGGTCAAAAAGTTTGGAGAAACAGTCACCAAAGGAGCATTAACATGGTATTCTCTGTTGCCTAAAAATTTTATTGATTCTTTTGCTGAGCTTGCAGATCTGTTTATAAAAGCACATTCCGGTGCGCAAAAAGTGGAAAAGAGACAAAACAGGGAGATATGGAGTTGCTTTGTGAATTCATAGACAAGTTTCAACGTGAAAGGATGCTTCTACCAAGAGTACTGATAATTGGGCAGCTATGGCCTTTGCAAGTAATTTGAACGATAAAAGCTCTGAAGCCACTAGGAGACTCAAAGAGAGCTTGAGAGAGTTCCCAGCTACAACATGGAACAATGTTTATAACAGGTACTATTGCCCAATCAAAAGTAGAAGACATGATGAGTTCTAGACGCTCCGAATCAGAAAAGAGAACTGGCAAAAACAGGTACGATCCATACATGGGACCTTGGGGACGAGAGGCTCGTTCCAAATTTGAAAACCCACGGTCTGATCACAGACCGTCGAATAAAGATTCGAGCTCATCATCATCAAGATCCAGAAAGGATCGAGATGAGCGAAATAAAGGTAATACAAGAATTGGAGACTACAATTTCAATGTAAGTACTTCCGAATTAATTACAATAATAAGAAATATGGGTGATAAAGTTCGATGGCCCAAATAAATGAGATCAAATCCAAACAGAAGGAACCCAGACTTCTGGTGTGAATTTCACAATGATCATGGGCACAAAACATCAGATTGCAGGTTATTGCAAGGTGAGGTAGAACACTTATTCAAACAAGGTTATCTAACAGAACTGTTTAGTGAAAAAGATAAACAAACATATATGAAGAATAGGCAGGAGCCCCCAAAACCACCATCTCCGAAGAGAACTGTAAATGTGATAAATGGAGGAGAGGAGGTAAATGGCGTAACTTATACTTCAGCAAGAAGGATGACCAAGTTCACAATGACCCACGGGAAGCGGACTCGTGAGACTTTGGAGGCTGACAACATCTCATTCGATGACTCAGATGCTGATGGATTACTACTTCCACATAACGACGCACTGCTAATATCTCTACTTATACATGACACTAACGTAAAAAGAGTATTGATTGATCCAGGTAGCTCGGTCAATATCATTTTACTGAGGGTTTTGGAAGAGATGTTAATGGGGGACCGTGTAATTCCAAAATCACGTTCCTTTTCCAGATTCGACAACTCTACTGTCATAACAAAAGGAGAAATTGAGCTTAATACCTATGCAGAAGGCGTCGCCAAGGAAAAAATTTCAAGTTATAGATATAGATATGGCTTATAATGTAATCATGGAGAGACCATGGATCCATGACATGGATGCAGTACCATCCATCCTACATCAGGTAATCAAATCCCTTCCAGATGGGGAATTCAGCAAATTCAAGGTGATCAGCAAACTTCAAGAAACATCAACTCAGTGATGCATTCCAATAAAAAGGAAATAGCGGAGGAATCAAATGACGAGGGAGCAACTCGAACAGACACAAAAGAAAATGATAAAGACACGGTGAATCAAATCGCCATGGATGTCAAATCAAAACATACAGACATGGATTCCAGACCTGATGTTATTCAAGAACTAGAAGAGAATGAAAATATCAAGACAACGACTGAGGAGCTCGAAGCTATTCCACTGTTCGAGCTTAATCTTGAGCACAAAATTCACATAGGAGTAAGGCTAAGCCCGACCAGAAGAGGTAAGTTAATTGAATATTTAAAAGTTAACTCATATTATTTTGCTTGGTCCCATTCAGATATAACGGGTATACCCCCAGAAGCGATGACTCATAAACTAAATGAAGACCCATCCTTCGTGCCTATCAAGCAAAAGAAAAGAAAGCAGGGATCGTTCAAGAATCAAGTGATCGATGAAGAGGGGGACTTATTGTTACAAAGTCATGCCTTTTGGCTTGAAAAATGCTGGAGCCACGTATCAAAGGCTAGTGACCAAGATGTTCCAGGAACATCTGGGGAAAACAATGGAGGTGTACATTGATGACATGTTGGTAAAGTCAATGAAAGGAGAAGATCATTTCCAACACCTCTCAACTACTTTCGAGATCCTCCGCAGGTATAACATGAAGTTAAATCCAGAAAAATGCGCCTTTGGCATCGAATCAGGTAAATTTTTGGGTTTTCTCGTATCAAATAGAGGCATTGAAGTAAATCCTGCTCAAATTAAAGCTATTGAAGAAATACCTGATGTACTAACAAGCAAAAAAGAAGTTCAAAGATTAACAGGTAGGATTGCAGCTTTAGGAAGATTCATCTCCAGATCTTCAGAGAAGAGTTTTAAATTCTTCTCAGTACTAAAGAAGCAGAATCAGTTCAAATAGACTGAAGAATGTCAACAAGCTCTTAAAGACTTGAAGTCTTATCTATAGAATCCCCTACTACTGTCTAAACCAAAGGAAGGGGAAAGGTTATACATTTATCTTGTTGTGGCAGAAATAGTTGTAAGTGCAGTCCTGGTAAGAGAGGACAAAGGTAAGCAATCTCCTATCTACTATGTAAGTAAGTCCTTACTAGATGCTGACACTAGGTATGCTCATCTAGAAAAATTAGCCTTGGCTCTAATCATGGCAACTAGAAAGTTAAGACCGTACTTTCAGTGTCACCCAATTACTGTTGTAACTTCATATCCTTTGAGAAATATTTTGCATAAGCAAGAACTGTCAGGAAGACTGGCTAAATGGGCAATAGAACTAAGCGAATATGGCATAGTCTATCAACCTAGGACTGCAATAAAGTCTCAGGTTTTAGCCGATTTTGTCGCAGATTTTAACACTAGCTTAATTCCTGAAGTAGAAAAAGAATTAAAAATCTTTGCCGGAGCTAATACAGGAGTATGGACTCTACTCACCGACGGCTCTTCTTATACCAAAGGAGCCGGGTTGGGAATTGTTTTAATACCACATTCGGGTGAAAAGATAAGGCAAGCTATTAAATATTATCCCATTACTAACAATGAAGCAGAGTACGAAGCGGTCATTGCAGAACTCGAATTAGCACGAGAACTCTCAATTGAGCAAACCGTGATCAAACGTGACTCTCAACTAGTGGTGAAGCAGATGCAGGGGACTTATACTGATAGAGAGACTCGAATGCAACAGTATCTGGAAAAGGCACGAGTCCTGGTAAAGTAATTCCAGTCATGGAAGATTATGCAAGTACCTAGGGAGGGAAACGCATAAGCGGATGCGTTACCTAATCTTGCAGCAGTTACCGATGTAACAAATAAAAACAATGCTATTGTGATACACTTATTTCATTCAGCAATTGACCAGGACAAGAATGAGGTAACATTTAATAATCTAACCTGGGACTGGAGAAACGAAATTGTAAATTTTTTGTAAAATGGTACCGTGCCTGAAGATAAGAAAAAAGCTCAAGCACTTTGCCGAAAAGCTGCACGGTACTGCCTAGTTCCTGACACTCTATATCGCAAAATGTTTGGAGGTCCTCTAGCAAGGTGCCTTGGACCAAACCAAACTGAGTAAATGATGAAAGAAGTACACGAAGGACAATGTGGGAACCACGCAGGTGCAAGATCCTTAGTCAAAACCCTAATCAGAGTAGGATACTATTGGCTTAAGATGGAAGAAGACGCTGAAAATTTCGTAGCTAAATGCGCTAAATGTCAGCGATATGCTAACAATATGCATCGACCCGCATAATTACTACACCCGGTTGTATCACCTTGGCCATTTATGATATAGTAGGACCTCTACCCCCATCCAGAGAAAAGGTACAATTTTTACTTGTAGTAACAAATTATTTCTCAAAATGGGTGGGAAGCAGATGCTTTTAAACATGCACGAGAAAAAGAAGTGAAAAGTTTCATATGGAGAAACATCATATGCCATTTTGGTGTACCAAAGGAAATTGTATGTGACAATGGCCCACAATTCATAGGCTCTCAAATCACAAAATTCTTTCAAAGCTGGCAAATCAAATGAATCACTTCTTCACCATATCATCCCGTGGCTAACGGGCAAGCTGAGTCAACAAATAAAATCATTGTTAACAATCTAAAGAAACGATTGGAAAAAGCTAAGGGAAATTGGCATGAAGAACTATCGGCAATATTATGGGCTTATAGAACTAAGGCAAAGACAGCAATGGGAGAACCCTATTCGCGCTTGTTTACGGCTCAGAAGCTCTAATACCAGTGGAAATTGGTGAATCGAGCATGAGATTCACAACAGCAACATAAGAAACAAACAATGACGAGTTGAGAACAAATCTGGATTTACTCGAGCAAAGGAGAGAAGCTGCTTTAATACGCATGGCAGCTCAAAAGCAAATCATAAAGCGATATTACAACAGAAAAGCTCACCTCAGATACTTCAAAATTGGGGATTTTATCCTTAAGAAAGTTTTTCAATCAACAAAGGAGGCTGGAGCAGGAAAATTAAATCCAAATTGGGAAGGACCCTACAAAGTGCGTGGTATTGCTGGAAAAGGAGCTTATGAGCTGGAAACCATGGATGGCAGAATTTTACCAACAAGTTGGAATGTTGTTCACTTGAAGAAATATTACTTCTAAAGAGAAGGAATACCCACGATCAGGTATCATTACGTTCAATTTTATTTAGTACATTTAAAATTATACTAACCATTTTAGATGATAGGCAAAAAGCTAATCCATAACCAGATGATGATATTAGACATAAATATACACGAGGAAAAAACTGAATTTCCGATCTAGGGTTATAACTTTCTGATGGACGTTTCAAAGGGTTAAGCAGTCATCATCTAAACTATATAACTTCGAGTCCCGTATGTTTTTCCTTTTCAGGAAAAGGACCACAAGAAAGGAATAGTCAAGTGCTCGAGATTTCATTCTTCAAAGCTCAAACACTTGGGGGACTATAAAGTATGGAAAGAGGCAAAGAAGACTATCAAAATAGTCAAAGTTCAAGCATGAAGATCCATTTTTCCCAACAAGTCAAAAGTTATGAGCAGAATCAAAGAGCCAAAGACAAAAACACAAAGCCTGATTCAGAAACCTACAAAGAACACACTCGTGAATACAAAGGAATGTTTAGGTTAAAGGCAGAATTTAGTTATGTGAAGAAATTCATACCCTGTGTTTATTCAAAACCTGTTGTAAGAGAAAACAATTACGAAAGATTCATAGACGATACTCAAACACAGGTAAAATGTTACGAAAGTTCGAATAATATAAAAAGACTTTCTGCAAAATATTATTCGGAAAAAACATGTGAATTCCTATATCTCTTTTGTATGTTTACACCATTATGAAGTTGAGACGTCTTCTTCATTAAGTGTCGTTCATAAAAAGGCCCTCTTTTATAAATCGTGCTTATTTCAAAAGACACAAAATACTAAAGCATTTTTTAATGCAAAATTAAATACCAAAGGGGTAAAACAAAAACCCGAACGTAAAGCATGCAAACACTTAAGAGTAAGACGAAAACTCGAAAAAAGACAAGTCATGCTAAGAAATTTAAATATTAATATTATATAAAAACTAATTATTAACTTAGTTTGAACCAAAAGTGTTTATACAAAGTTTCCCCTAAGTTCTCATTGGGGACTTACTAAACCAAACTTCACCCCCAAAAGAGACCGGGGGTAACCACTAATTGTTCCAAAAAAGAAAAAGAGAAGGGTTGATAAACACTTTCACTAGGCACTGGGAGGATTATCTTCATCAGTAGGAGGAACGACATGAGATGGCGACCATTGGAACTTCAACTTCAGGTGATGAGAAATTTTGACTTTGCCGAGACTTTTCAATCGTCTCCTTAGTCTTTGCAATTTCAGCTTCTAAGTCAAAATTTCCTTGGCCCATTTCCGTCAATGTGTCAAGCTGGGCATTCAAATAGGCCCAAATCACATCAACAAATGCCTTATCCTCAAGAGCCTCGTAATCTTTCTCCCATTGTTCAATATCAGCTCTAAGATCATCTCTTTCAACCACGATAACATCATAAGAAGCCTACAAAGGGGCAAGAGATCTTTCCAGAAACTGAATCTTGTTTGAAGATTCACGGAGGTCCTCTTGGGTCTGGGTAAGTGATTGTACAAGTTCACCAGCATAAGTCTCCTTCTGCTCCAACAAAGCCTTCAAGCTTCTTATCTCTTCAGTAGCATGGGAAAGCTGCTCCGCAAAGGAAGACTCCAAGATGTTTTTATACTTGCCTGCTTGAATTGATGAAGCCTTCTCGATGGCCAATTCCACTGCAATTACTCTGATTTGCTTCTCTAAGGTACACTTCTCCTCCTCTACTGCCTCCATATCAAGATAAAGACTTTCGAATTTCTCTTTCCAGTTATCAGCCTCAGTATGATAGTCATTCGTTAATTGCTACGTATGAACGATCCTTTTCATCAATTCTCTACCAATACGATTGATCTGCACAAAAATAGAAGTCAGATATTGGTACGGGATATAAAAAAAAAGGGGGAACGGTATAAAAGATACCTGTAAGGACGAGTGTACAATCTCGTTCATCCAAGTTAAGGAGATATGACTTTCAAATTTAGACTTTTCAACTGGGCCTATCAGAGGCTTCAACCACACATCCTCCTAGCCTGATTTCTTTAAGAGGCTACCTCCCGCAGGAACCTATATTATAATTTGCTTTAACTCCCCACTATTGGAAGATCTTACCTCGACAATAAAAGGCACGAAAGTAGGGGAAGATGAAGGAGCCACGAATGGAATAGGCGGGGGAGCAGAAACAACAACAGGTACGGCAGACGAAAGTTCCACTGGAGCAGATGGAGGAAAAATAGCAAGAGGTGATTCCTCTGAAACTGTGCCAAAGCCTCGGTGGAATAATTGTTCAATTGATTCATTGGCAGAGTAAGGGGTTGCATCTTCAGGAGCGGAAAGCTCTGACTCAAGAACGGAAGGTTGATCAGTAACTGGAACAGATTCATCGTCAGACACGACCTTTCTTCTCCGTGACCTCCGAATCGGCGAACCTTCCTCCTGCTCTTCCTCATCTTCTAAGGTCCGAGACCCACTTGATTTCCTTTTTTGATGAAGAGGAGTTCACAATAATTTCTTGGGCTTTGGCCAAAGAAAATTTCAACGCGGATACTGCAGCAGCAGAGACCCCACGAGCGGGAAACCCTAACAAAGAAGAAGTGGTTCGTTAGGTTCTATACTCTTAGAAGAAGATCTAGAAGCTACAGCCCTAGAAGAAGATGAAGAAACATTAGCCCTAGAAGATGGTGGGGGAGTAATGTTGCAAGGGGAAGAAGAACCCCTAGAAGGAGTAGAACTCAAGCTTCTTAGTCTACCACCCCTCCTACTTCGGATTGGAGCAGAAGAAGGAGATAATTCGTCTACATTGATAACCTTCTTGGGTTATTGATTTGAGGAAGACATATTTACGTGAAAGAGGAATTTACAAGTAATGAAGGAAAGTTAGAAGCCTTTCGTGAAAGCAAAGGTAAGAAAAAAGGGTATTTATATTCAGAAGCAACCGTAAAAAAAATAGAAAAATACACTAATGTGAAAGTCATGATTAGAACTGTCACTTCGTGACTGATGCAGCCGCAAAAAACCCTAAAAGGCGCTGACGAATTGAAGAATCAATCCAAGAAAGCCACATGGCACTAGCATTAAATGGAAGTGACACGCGACACATACATTCAGAGACGGATGCAATGGTACGAGTGAAACAACGGCAAAAGATTCCCGCCATAAATGAGTATCCACTTACCAAATATTTAATTGATAAATAAATGGTAAGTGGGGGGACTATATGTATTGATAAAAAATAAACTTCACACGTGTAATAATTTTGGTGACATGACTGCTGGTCAGAAGTTTAGAAAGACGTACGGGGAAAAGAGGAGCGAAATAGCATGCACACGAGACAATTAGATGCGGGAGTTCCAGTCTAATTGAGGAGTTGAAGAGAAACAGTCAGAATGAACCAAGACAGAATAAAGGGCAGATTCGAAGGTCTTCAATCAATGAGCTAAACGTTACATAAACTTCACGCAACAGTATTATTAGTCATTAATGCTCAATCATTAAGAAGAGTAGACGTTATATCAAGAAATTCCTTATGAAAGGGAGTAAAACCTCACTTGTATGGACACGTTCGAACCACTATTGAAATATAGTTACTTTTATTCTATCTTATTGATTTCTTATTTACAAGTATAAATCCTATTATTAGCTAATTTCTTTGGTTATCAGAAACCCGAGTACTTCTTAAAATAGCTTTGACTAAGAATCCATCTTTGGTTAAACAATGCCCCCGTTGCCCTCGAGGAGGCCGAGAGGTGCCAAAAGCAGGTGATATTCTCGAAATAATATGTTGTTCTTTGATTTTCTATTTTTGCTTTCTGATTTTCTTCCTCTGTGCTGCATGTCAAGAAGCTGTATGACCAAGCCTTCTCCAAGATGCAAGATGAGTTGACTCATCGCGAAGAGGAGCTTGAGAAGCTTATGTCGGAGTCGGTCGAGCTGGAGGCTCTATGTGCCCGAAAAGAGGAGGAATTGATCAACCTCCGGGCAGGCTTGGAGAGAGCGCTCCGAGAGAGGGCCGACTTCATCGAGCAGGTATTCTGGTACCCACAATTTTATTTTTAATTACAATGCTTGGTGTTGATCGACTTATTTTCTATGTTTTTTAGATTAGGCAGAAGGATGCTTTGGTGGAGCGGCTCTGAGAGGATGTTGCGGGCAAGGACGCCGAAATCCTTGAGCTGGCTCAGCTGAATGATGCCAAGGCTTCAGAGAGGGACGCGCTTCGGGGGAAGCTATCCTCGATCCAAGACCTTCTTTAAGGTGCTCAGGAGGAGGCTGCTGCACTGTCTGCAGCCAAGTATGAGGCCGATGAGTTTTTCTCCTCATACAAAAGGGATGCTGCTGCTGCAAATGACCAAGCCAGGGAGATATCCGAGAAGGCCGAGCTAAATCTTGCTCGGGCAGTTTCACATGCCCGCATACAAGACAGGAGACAAGGCTTCGAGGAGGTGAGCGTTAAGGGTGTCGATCTCTTTGCCGAGATCGACGAAGCCAGGGCCCTGGAGGAAGAATCGGCAATGCCGAATACGTTAGATAAGGGCTATGAACGCGGCTCCGACAGCAGCGAAGGCGAAGAGTAGATTTACCTACTATTTTCCTTTTATATATGGGACTCTCCGGGGGAATATTTTTAGAAATACCCTTGTAAATGTATTTTTGAAATAAAATATCTCTTTGTTACATTTCTCCCAAACTTTTCCCTGCAATGCTTACACAAAAGTTGACTTTCAAGCTTCGATTTTAGCCCTTCGGAACCCATACTTGCAATAGTAGACCCCCTCGAGATCGGACACCTTTTTGAGACTAGGTCGGCATGGGAGCTTCGATCCCTCGAACGCTGTGTGACAACGTCATTCATGTGACATGACCGTGAAGTGACTGAGGTGGCCCGTCGGTACACTTCCACAAAAGTTATGACAACCTTGTCAGAATTAATTGGCTTTCAAAGTAGTTGAACAACCACCATTTGTTCTATATATATACTTGCTTCCTCTTCATTTTAAGTCATGCAACTTTGCAAAACTAGCTTTCCTTTCAACGTTCTCCTCCTTTTCTCATCTTGCGAAACTGCTTTCATTTCTTCCTCTTTACCTTTGCTTGAGTAGTTATGGCTGCCGTGCCCGAATCCGTTCACCAAGAAGAGGGAAACCTTACCTCCTCTTCTCGCCTGATCGGTGATACACCGCAGGCGTATGGCGAGTTAACCTCAAGCTGCTTTGGTTTGAAAAAAGATTTTGCACTAGAGAAACCTTTCGACGCCCTGGGCCATCGAGAGCATGCGGCGAGGTTCATCCGATCGATAGAAGAAAACCACCTCGAGGCTGTGAGGGGAGACTGTGGCTGGGGAGAAAATGTGATGGTGCAGATACCTTCCCGAGAAGAGAATATTATGGCTTACGCGGAAGGATTCTTGAATGTGTACACGTACCCATTTACATTGGGTCCCCTCGACCGCCTTGTGCTCGAATTTTTCCAAAGGTATCAAGTCACTCTGGCTCAAATTCACCCATCCTTCTAGTGGATATTATTGATGAGGAGGTACTTTACTGAAAAGGCTGAGCTCGAGTTTACCCTTAGCCACCTTATCAGATTATATCGGCCCCTACTTTGTCGGGGCCTAATTGCGTTACGACACTGATCCACAAGGCCCTTTATTGCTAGTGACGACGAGGAACGAAACCGAGGATGGATGAGTTGGTTTGTCTGAGTGAGGACTGTCAATATTATTCCTGCAGAGTTCCTTCCGTTTCCTGAGAAATGGAATGTAACTTAGTGCCCTTTGCTTTGGTTGATTTATAAGAATGTTTCTTTCTTTTTCTCAGCGGTCCGTGGATGCCGGAAGAGGTCCCCGATCTTGCAGACTGGACTCAGAGGCGGGCAACTTTGCTGTCCTATGATGAACGCAAGTGGCGAGATCTGTCAAAGGGCAGATGGGAAGCAAAGCACCATAGTATGAGCCATGTGATTGCCCTTTTGAGGAATGTTTCCTTTTATGTGTATTAACTCCGTTACCGCAGGTGTTGGTGGATTCTTGGAGATGAGACCGTGCCCTTTAGAGGAGAGGGAAGGACCATCGGCTTCAGAGCTGAGGGAAGATAATAAGCGGAAAAGATCCTCGATGGATAAGGACACTCTCACTGAGGTGGGGCCTGCCCAGATACACAAAGGAGACGCTGTCGCTGAAGAGGACTTCATAGGTGTTGGTCATTCCATGGATATCAGCTCTCCTCGGGAGGGTGGTTCTTCATCTATGACTCGAACCAGGGGCCCTCCCGAGGTTTCCAAACCTGCTGGTCCTGGGACCTCTAACCTTGAGAGAGAGGTTCTACGAGAAGGAAAGAGCAAGAATCTTTCACCGCCGTCTGCTTCCTCCCTCGAAGGTACTTCGAGGGACGCTCGGGGCCAGGGGCCACCCAAATAAAGTGGGTTCTCAAGCGATCATATCCCCATCGAGAGCGGTTCAACTAGGGTCGATGGGACCAGGCCAATAGACGCACGTTCAACTTTTGATGGGGCTCAGCGGCTCTGCTCTGTGGTGAGTTTCAGCTGATTTTGTTGGCTTTTCAGCAATGAATTTTCATTCTTTGAACTGAAGCTTCTTTTCTGTAGGTCTTTGACAAGCTCAAGTTCGAGCTGCTTCGTTGTGAGACAAAGTTGCGGGAAGCTTTGGGCAAGGAAAAATCTCTCAGGCTCCTTTGCAATAAGAAGACGAAAGAGTTGATACATCTTCGATCGGAGATGCATCGAAGTCGAAATTATGAAGGCAATCTCGAGCATCAGGTAACCCTTATCCTGAAGGAGTACATGCTTCCTTTCCACTTTTTGGGAACTAATGTTTCGGTCCTTCAGCTGTAGAGAAAAACGGAAGCGTTGGAACGCCTCTGGGGCGAGGTTGGGCAAGTGAATTCCGAATGCAATGCGTTGAAGGCGCATATAGGCATTCATGTGGTGGCCCAAAAGAATTCCTTGGCCAAAGCCTCTGCCCTCGAGGTACAACTTCATAATGCTCGAGAAAGTAGTTTGATTCAGACGAGCAGGATTGCCGAGCTCGAGACTGATCCTTTGAATTTGAAGGCTGAGTTCGTGGACGCCCGGGCTGAGGCTGAATAAGTTCGAGCGAAGGCCAATAAGAAGGTGGCCTTTTGTTTGAAAGATGCTACTGATACTCAGGTCGAGCTGAGGGGAGCCTTTTATAGAGAGAGGATGGGAAATGAGTATGCCCGATGCAGGTATCGGAGGGAGACCCTCGAAGAGATTCATGCTAGGGGCTTTGAACTCTCAGAAGAGATGAAGCAGGCCGAGGCGGATGAGATCGACACCAAGTTTTTCTTTTCCTCTTGAGCCGATTCTGATATTTAAAGGCTCCAGGGAGCTGGTCCCTAGAGGAGACTAGGTTTTCCTTCTTTGTTCTTTGTAAAGACTCTTGCGAGAGCATTGTGAATGCATATTTGTAATACACATATATATAAATGCATATTTGTAATACACAAACACACACACACACACACACACACATATATATATAGATATATGAAAGATGTTTGGTTTTTCTGATTTTCTTGTCGATAATTAGCCCGATAGATTGGACTTCGAGATGATACCTTTGGGGTTATAAATTGGCCCTAAGGATTTTTAGGTTGGCTCGTGGGCTCTTACGCATTAGCTCGGTACGCCCTTTGATATGGATGGCGCTCGGGCTCTTACCCATTTGGCCTTTAGGCGATTTTGTTAACCGTTTCAGGCTTAGTCTTTGAGTCGGGTTTCAACTCAAGCTCATCGACCGTCAGGTTTTTTGAATCGGCCCTGGGGCTCTTTGGGTTGGTACGACCTGTAGCTGGCGACTTGGGCTCTTACGCGTTAGGTCGGTACGGCCTTTAGTGTAGCTGGCGACTTGGGCTCTTACACATTTGGCCCTGAGGCGTTTTAGTTAACCGTTTAGGGCTCAGTCTCCGAGTCGGGTTTCGACTCGAGCTCATCGAACCTTAGGTTTTTAAATCGGACTTGGGGCCCTTTGGGTTGGTAAGACCTGTAGCTGGCCACTTGGGCTCTTACGCGCTAGGTCGGTACGACTTTTAGTGTAGCTGGCGACTTGGGATCTTAAGCATTTGGCCATGAGGTGTTTTAGTTAACCGTTTAGGCCTCAGTCTCTGAGTCGGGTTTCGACTCGAGCTCATTGGCCTTGGGCTCTTTGGGTCGGTACGACCTGTAGCTGGCGACTTGGGCTCTTACGCGTTAGGTCGGTACGACCTTTAGTGTGGCTGGCGACTTGGGCTCTTACGTATGGTCGGTACGACCTTTAGCTGGCGACTTGGGCTCTTACGCGTTAGGTCGGTATGACCTTTAACCGGTTCTTTTCGAAGTTTTTTTGAAGTAATTGGAGGCCTGTGATTTTATGGAGACAGTTGGACGTCTTCGAGTCGTAGTAATTTGGCCGGAGCCTTATAACGGTGGTCATCATATTTGGCCGTAGCCTTTAGTCCCCGAGTGAGATAGCCTCGGCATCTATATCGAGGGTGTGCATTTTTAGGGGTCTTACAAGTTCGATATATAGCCTTGACTTTGATATCGGGATTATGCCTTTTTAAGGACTTACAAGTCAATACATGCCTTTCTTGAGGTCTTATAGTTTTGATATTTCCTCATGGAGGGCTTACATTGGCGCCTCATGGAGGGTTTATGAGTTTGAAGTTGCCAGCTTTGAAGTCTTACGGCTATGAGTCGACTGTTGAGGACAATTTCGAGTCGGGGTTATGCCTTTTTAAAGGTCTTACAATTTTGAAATTGCCTCATTGAGGGCTTACAAGTTTGGGCATGTCTCGTCGAGGTCCTACAAATGCGATATTGCCTCATGGAGGGCTTATATTGGTGCCTCATGGAGGGCTTATGAGCTCGAAGTTGCCGGCCCTGAGGTCTTATGGCTTCGAGTTTTTTGGTTTCAGTCCCCGAGTGTTTGGGAATTTCTGGCTTTGGGGCCGTTTCTTGTGAAAATAGCAAACTTCTTTGACACGCGAAGTGTTTTGATGATAAAAGATTCTACCCCGATTACTTGGTACAAATGTAAATTTTTTCACCATTCGAGGGTTCAATTATTCTATGTGGACACGACTCATTCGGCTATTTGGTCCTATACATTGTTCTCCTGTCGAGACTCTCTTTGGCACATTTTAGTTTCTTCGAGGAGGTGATCTCCCAGGGGGATGCCCCTCAGTATTTGAGGTTGATCAAAGAGAAGACTTGAATACTTGGTGAGTTCTCCTTATGTAGCATATGGATGTTGCCTCGTTAAAAACCTCATCGGTAAAACCCACTTGGGATTAAATTTGATGTGAGGGAAAAAGAGCGCAACACATGCTTTAAACCTAAGGCCTTCGAGCTGGAGGGTGCTTCGATTCCTTTCCATCAAACACCTGCATATATGTTAGTGTAAAGTGTGAAGGAAAGAGGGAGAGGGCTGTACCTTAGCTGTGGTGGCATTCAAGCCTCGATATGCTTCGGTTATCCGTTCCGAGGACGCGACACAGTTCTTTATTCGTTCATACGAGGATGTAGTTTGTGATTGTTACTCGGCTGTTGCTTTTTTTTTTTGCCTCCTTCGATGTAGAAGGTATCAACGCCACATCGCGCACTGCGAACATTTCTTTTGCTGCATGCTGCTCTCCGTATACTATTTTTAATCCATCCTTCATAGGAAACTTCATCATTTGATGAAGGGTTGACGACACCGCCCTTATATGCTGAATCCATGGCCTTCCAAGCAATGCATTGTATCTCATGTCACCTTCGATGACATGAAACTTGGTATCTTGAATTGTACCGGCCACATTGACTGGGAGGATGATTTCCCCTTTCGTTGTCTCGCTCGCCATGTTGAATCCGTTGAGGACTCGAGAGGCGGGCATGATTTGGTCGAGCAATCCAAGTTGCTCTACTACCCTCGACCTAATTATGTTGGCCGAGCTACCTGGATTTAATGAGCACACGTTTAATTTGAAATTTATTCAAAAGAAAAGAAATTACCAGTGTGTCATTATGAGGTTGAGACAAGGTCTCGATGTCCTCTTCGCTGAATGAAAGAGCGTTTTCAGGTATGTGGCTCCGAGTTCGCTTTTCCGTGGTGATGGATACTTTTGTTTGCTTGAAAACGGATCCCTGGGGACGTCGAATTCTCCAATAATCATATGGATGATGTGTTGTGATTCTTCTGTTTTGTTTTTCATGTTCGCCTCTCTTTCCCGAAATTGGTTTTTAGCTCTGTCACTGAGGAATTCTCGAAGTTGCCCTTTGCTAATCAGTCGGGCTACTTCTTCTTGGAGTTGTCTGCAATCCTCGGTCCTATGACCGTGGGTATCGTGATATTCGCATATCAAGTTAGGGTTCCATTGCGAAGGAACAGATAGCACGAGTCTTGGCCACCTGTTGTACCTGATATTACTTATGGCCGATATAATGTTTGAAACGTCGATGTTGAAGTTTTATTCAAATAGCCGGGGTGCCTCAACCGACCCTATGTGCCTATCGAATCCTTCTTTGTTCAAGAGTCCCCGAGGATTCTGGCCTCGATCTATCCTTTGGTCACTTCAAGGTATGTTACGCCTCGGGATATTTCTCCGATTTTCTATATACGATTGATACCTTTCTTTTCTTGGCCTCGGCTCTCTTTCTGGGAGCCTCGATTCCTTTGCTAAGAGCCTGATGGGATACACCGAGCCCGAGGGGGGCTCTAATTGGTCATCCTCGACTCTGATCTTTGACTGATACTTGTTTTGCACATCCGCCCAAACTACGGAGGGATACTCGATCAAGTTTTGTTTCAACTGCTTTGAAGATATCGATCTTTGTTCATTCCATCCCTGAGCGAAGGCTTGTACTGCCCAATCATCGAAGACCGGTGGTAATTACTCCCTCAACATCTCATTCTCTCTTTGTTTGATTTTGAAGACATCAAATTTCCTTTTAGCGACCTTGATGGCACCAGCATGTGCCTTCACAAAGGAGTCCGCCATCATGGCAAATGAATCTATTGAGTTCGGAGGCAGGTTATGATACCACATCATGGACCCTTTAGATAAAGTTTCTCCAAATTTTTTCAATAGGATGGATTCAATCTCGTCATCTCTTAGGTCCTTCCCCTTCACAGCACAAGTGTAGGCAGTAATGTGCTCGTTAGGGTTCGAGGTCCCGTTGTACTTCGGGAGATCGGGCATTCTAAATTTCTTCGGGATGGGCTTCGGTGCTACACTTTATAGGAATATCTTTTGCACGAAATTTTTTGAATCTACACCCTTCAGAATCGGGGATGCGCCCGGGATTTGATCGACCCTCGAGTTATATGTCTCCACTTTTTTGTCGTTAGCTTCTATATTCTTTTCTCCCAATTCAATCCTCTTTGTGAGGTCTTAGAGCATCTTCATAATGGAAGGGTCGGCTTCTGACACATTATTGCTCGACCTTTCTGGTGCCTGTTCGACTCGAGGAGCCATTTTTGGTAGTGCTGTGTTCGGGGTTCTCTAATGGCTTTGTAGCTGAGTAATAGCCACTTGTTGTGCTTGCAACATCTCAAAAATGACATGAAGGCTAACTTCCCTTTCCTTTTGAGTAGGGGCTCTCTGTGCTTTACGCTGGTCTCTTTCACGCACATTTCCATCTGTGTGAGAGCTCACATCGACATGTTGAGCGTTGCGTGAGCTTCATCGACATGGATTTGCACTGGTGCCCCTTCAGGGTTTTGCGGTGGTACACAGGCACCTGAAGTAGCTGCGCCATTCTCTCCATGACCCTCAGGGCCGTTGTTTTCACGTGCGTTTACTGAGTTAGACATTTTCTGACCTGAAATTGAAGATTCTTGGACAAGAAAAAGTGTAAAGAATAACTTGTGTTTTTAGAAAACCAGCACTAAAACAATCACTATTATTTTTAGCCCCACGGTGGGCGCCAAACTGTTTACCTCAAAAATTGTAATTACAATTATATTTGATTTTGTGATTCTAAAAATATGCGATCTATTTTAATACCAGTTGTTTAGGTAGTTAGATGCTAAGTGAGAATCGAAATAAGAGAGAAGGATAACGAGATTGCGCAAACCGAGCAGTGGCGAGATGGGGTCTCGAGCTTGGTCGGGTGGGCCTCTAGGTCAAGCTCAAAAGCTTGACAGAAGGCCGTCGAGAATGATGTAACAGTATTGAAAGCCTTGAAGATGGCCTATTTGTGATTAATAACGAGTAATAAATGAAGAACAACTAATGAACATAATAAGTGAAAGGCAATAAATCAATGAAACAATTGTAGAGAATGTTTGAGTTGGGGAGTAGAGAATGTTCTTCTTCTTGTATTGAATATCATCCGTCTTACAAAGTGACAAGGGTCCCCTGTATATATGAGGGGGAATCCCAACATAGTACATGTGTAATTAATACAAAGAGAGATGACTGGTACAATCATTTAATGCCACGGTACGGACTTGTACTATTTTGCGTACTTGGTCAGTTTTAACCACGTGCCTTTTGGAAATTTCCCGCTTTCCACGTTGGTCTTTGATTTGCACTGCCCCAAGGTCGAGGACCTTCGATGTGCCCCCTCGATGCCAAAACTCAAACCTTCGAGCCTTCTGAGCACCGTAATGATCGTAAAATCGAACTCTCCGATTTTAGCCGTATACAAAGTTTCTAAGGAGACATTTGATTTATTTGTCAAATACATCTATTTTGTCATATTAGTATTTGTGTGATGAAGACAACCTTTTTTTGTTAGCGTAGACGTTAAAATAACATTCGTGTTGGAAATTAGAGTTTTAAAATGTAGAGTTCTAATTTGATAACAAAAAGTAGCTTTGATCAATTGGAACAAGTAGAAAAACAAACTTTTGATAGAAAATTAGTCATCAACAATTGGGGATGCAAAGTACTTGAGAATTATCAAGCAGAAATGTATAATACTTTTATAAATGAAAAGGGTGTCCCTGAAAGAAAGGCAAAATTATATAAACTGATCAAACCAATTAACAAATATTTTTACATAATATCTGCCATGGTCCCATATGTATCATAGCTATCGTTTCAGACGTGTTTTTATTTTCTTCCTGTAACACTCCAGGTTTTAAACAGAATCTCACATAGGTGAAACACAAGAGGGATGTTGGGTATATAAGTTAGACCTTAGTGACGCGTTTTAAACCCGTGAAGGCTTAGGCCTAAGCGGACAATATCACTAGCGGGCTTGGCTGTTACTTATGGTATTAAAGCCACTCTTGTGTCAGCCAGCCTTGCCGAAGGCGGGTCAGAGTTCAACTGAGTTTAGGAAAATCTCAGTTAGGCGGGGAAAAATTCAGTGCTAAGTCTAGGCAAATCTCATGCGGTGGGGCAAACCTCAGCAAGGATGTTGAGTCCATACGAGGGGGTGTATGTAACACCACAAGCTTTAGACAAAATCTCACATCGGTAAAACACAAGAAGGATACTAGGTATATAAGCTAACAAGCCTTAGATACTAGTGACATGTTTTAAACCCATGAGGGCCTAGACCCAGAACAGACAATATCACTAGTGGGCTAGGATGTTACACTTCCTTCCCTAAACCAAAAAGGTTATGAAATGTCCCTTTAATTAGAGCTAGCCTTTCCAAGTTGGTTCCTAAAAAAAAATATAGGTCATACAAGGACAAAAATGTTATTGAGAGTAACGTGAATAAAACTCTATCAATTCTTCTAAAGCAAATCAAAAATCATATATCAAAATTACAATAAAGATTCATAGACTTAAAGCACACACGTTCCTTCTTTTTTTGAGTTTGGTAAATATGATTGTTGATACCTAATTTTTCTCTTATATTTTAAAATACATATATATATTTTTAAAATAGCATATTTGCATCATTATTTAGTTTATAAACATATACAACCATTTTCTATAGTTTTTCATAATTTTTAAAGCTCAAAACTAATTTCTTTTTACATTTTTATTATATAAATATCTAGTAATTATCCTTTAAATGATTTTGTGATGGCTTAATCATCCAAATTTATTATTTAAACGCGCATGTATGTTTTATTATATTTTAATTTATTTTCTATAATTACATTTGTATTTTTATGCTAATTACACATTTTTTGCAATAATAGCCCACACCTCGCAATTAATTGTATTTATTATTTTATTTAGAGTTAAAACAAATTTTTACATGTTTAAAAACTCCGGCTATTACTTTAAAGTACTTATTTTCTTAAACAATATTTTTAATACCTATTTAGCTATTTTATTAATCAATTTTTTCCTTAATTTCTTTATTTTAAAAGCTGGTCCAGACTTAAACCAATTTTCGGACCTAAAACTACTCACAACTCAGCCAAATTACCCCAAAACCCTTGGACCAATAACCCTAGCCCAAACAAAACACCCCTAATTCCTAACCCGGTCGGAACCCCACTTAAAACGACCCGCCCCATTCATTTTAAATCCCAGATATTGATCTTTCAAGATCAACGACTCTCATTTATTCTCCCCTTTTAATTAACCTAAACTTCCCCAAAACCCTACCATATCATCTCAAACGCCGCCTTTGAATCTTCCCTCTCTTCCTTTACGAACCCTATTTGCTACAATCTCAACTTCTCCAAATCCGGCTCTAAAATGGAATCAATCACTGATTCACTTACCTTATTCATCTTCTCTCACTATTGATCGTTCATTTATGGTATTACTTAGGTGCTTGCCTAAGTTTGGCAAGCATCACTTCTGAGATCGGACTGGAACGACTTGGATCTTTTGATCTTAGGCAGTTTTTCGTCTATATACGCTCAATAAAGAGAGATTTACACTCTTGTTTCGAGCGTCAGACGGTTGAATCCAATTAGGGTTTGAGTCTCTCCATCTCCCTTACTGATTTTGATTCGTGTATGATATTCTCTTTGATTATTTGTGCTTAATTGATTCTTTTCCATATTTGTTCTTTCAATCTCTACTACTATATAAACCCCTCCCCATTCCCCTTTTGGACAGACCTTTTAATCGTAAAAATTCCACAAAAAAATTGAAGTTATTGCTCTTTGTTCTCTGATTCTCTTGTTCTCTACTCTGGTTCTTGGCCGGCTGAAAGCCAAGGCCACCGAAATTCAATTTTTCAACTTTTCTTAGTGGGGCGAGCATCACCCTTGAATCCCTTGGGAACTTTTAACGCACTAAGATTTTGGGTTCTTGCTCTGTGTTGATATTTAGAATACTGTGGAATTTTGTTCTTTCTTATTATCCGCTTAACTGGTAAGTTACTTGGCCTTTACAATTTCATTCTTATGTGTCTATGGGTTGCATACTTCTGAAACTCATGGCTTAATGTGTTCTGGGGCTATTTTTGTGTGTAACTCTGCTAGCTTTAAACTTGTATTATGATCTGAACCTCTTTAGCATTTGATTTTTACCTAAACCTCCTAGTTTCAAGAGATGTTATTTGAATATGCTTCACTTGAATAATTTAGACCTTCTTAAGATCATTTAGCCTAATATTTTGGGCAACTGGATGTTTAGACTTACTGTTTGACATGAGCTTGTTTTCCTACTCTGTTATGGATTCCCTCTGTAATACGTTCCAATATGTATCAAGACCTTCACTATTAACTATGACTCGATCCCCTGTTGGTCTGACTCCAATATGTCTTTGTTTTGCTTGATTATATATCCTTAGTGATTGTTTGGGACCTTTAGAGTGGCTATCTTAATTAGTGTTTCCTTACAATGTTTGAGACTATTAGCTTTGGAGATAATGGGCATGTCTACTTTCTGGTGTTGTGATGGATATTCAGCATGATTTGGATCCTTAGACCTTAAACCTATTAAGCCAGTACTTTACTCAGACTTGTTTGGTATTATGCACCTATGTATGATAATCTTGTAATCTCAGAAAACTTGATTCTCATCTAACCCTCTCAATGTGTTTTTCTGCCAATATGTACTTCCTGCTAAGTGTTAAACCTGTAATAGGAACATGCTTCTAATTCTTGTTGACCTCATTAACTAGCATATTTTGTGTTTGAGATAACTTTGCTATGCCTGCCTTTTTTAAAAATTCAAGTTCATCTCCCCAAACTCTGTCCCTTAATCACTATACTTTCACTCTCATTGGTTACCTAGACTACTCTGGATCTATAACTCTGGGCCGGCTGAAAGCCAAGGCCACTAAGACTTTATCTATTGACCTTCCTAGTGTGAGCACTGCTCGGGGTCCATTCGATATCCTTGTAAACTTTGACACACTAGGGCTTGAGGTTCTTTGGTCATTCTCTTTACTACTAAGATCTGAGCTATCTTTGACACTCAGTTCTGTTCTCCTTCTGTCTGTTGAATGTGCAAATTGGTTTCTGGATCATATGGTCTATCTATGGCTGTTTGGTTTCATTTTAGCTCCTCTATGGTTTCTGGGCTATGGTGATGAATATAGTCCCTGTTTGGATCTGGGTGTGCTAATTGGTGGAGAAAGAGTTTAGTTGAAGGCCTGGTAATGCTTGGTATCTTTTTGGGCCTGTTGTTATTGCTTATACAACTTTAGTAATTACATTTATTATTGGGTATGTAATAAACAATTGGGGTGTTAGTGAAAGTGGGAAATATGTATATTCTAATGCTTGCATGAGAAGGGTAGAAAGCATGCCTATATGATTTATGTGATCTATTTGCTATCCATATTTCTATATATTCACTATTAGAAATCATGTCATTAGGGAAATCACACACTCCCACAATTGTATGCTATCAAAGCATAAGTGCTCTAATTATTCCCAGGTCTACTGCTATGTGTCGGTAGACAGCATGCCTATAGGAAATAAATGCCAATAACTGCTCTTCAATTTGCACCATGTACATTAGATATCATGCCTATAGGATTTTAATTATTTAATTCTCTATTGCACTTAGAAAACATGCCTATAGGAGCTAAATATAAGAAAAAATTTGTTCAAATCGCCATTCTTTAGAAATCCTGCCTATATGATATTACTACTCGTTCTAAAGTACTGATACTGGGCGCTTTAAGCGATGTCTATTGCTTAGCCACACCTCTATTAGACATCATGAGTAATTCTGAGCATTTCCAGTATTTTTTACTGTCCCTTACTGTGTAAGCAACTTAGAGATCATGTCCATAGGTTTTATTAACTTATAATTTGTAACCTCAATAACAACTTAGCAGTATCAGATACGCACAAACTGGTAATTTAGAAATCATAGGTCTAAAGTGGCACCTCGCATCTGAAACTGCCTGCACATTTAGATTAGATCATATAGAAGCCATGTCTATAGAGCTTAACGACTTCAATCTCCCTCAATTCTAAACTGTCTGAGGCCTAACGTAGAAATCTGTTTGCATGCATTTTTTGTCTAATTGAAGAGGCTAGCTTGAGCCTTTAACTGTCTTTAAGTGCAATCCTATTTGTTTGAATTGTCGCCTAGTTTTGACATTTTCTGAGCAGCCTAAGTAAAGTCTAGAACCACCTAAATTAGAGGTCCAATGTCCCCTGGACCATAGGTATGGGACGGGTAGTGCACGCATAAGGCACGGCTTATAATTAAACTAGTGCACTTTAGGTAATAACTTAAAGATAGTAATCCGGTAGCAGGAGATGATATTCTGTGCCCGCTAAATATACGAGTAATACCCCATCTTGAGAGAGTTACGAAGTATTATTTATATTTCATGGGGTGATTCTTTAGGCTAAAAAATATAGGACCTCCCCCTCCCCCCCTCCCATCTTATTCCCTATGTACCTTTGATCAAGTGCTTGTATTTACTCAAAGTCTTTTAATAATAAAATTTCTGAAACTTCTTGCTTTCTTTGTCTTTATTTATCTGACTAATTCATATAATTCAAGTTCGGCCGGGACCCACAATTGTGGACCTCGAAGAGTGCCTAACACCTTCTCTTCGAGGTAATTTCGAACCCTTACCCGATTTCTTGTGATGCAAACTAGTCAAACCGGAGTCATATGAAAATAGGCCCTAACGCACCTTAAACCGTTAGGTGGCGACTCTCCTCTTTTAATACTTCCTTAAAAGAGTTTTCACATGTCGAAACCCGATTTCGCAAGAAAAAGGGGCGCAACAATGATCACCATTAAGCATTTCATGGACTACTATCTTTTTTAAAATCTTACTTTTACAATTTAAAAATAATATCTAATATTATATTTATGTTAATTTTTAAAATTAAATACTCATTAATCTGGATACACGCGCAACTAGTTTATATAATGGTGGTGTGTTTGTCAATTTACGCGCACCTTAATTGTGTTACTACATGAATTAGATAACTCTATCCATCAAAATATAAGTGAATTGAAAAATATTACCCAATATTTCTTTTGTCTATGCTGAAATTTGAATACTGATTATTAAGGAAATAAAATTATCTAGTAGACGATTCATTTGAGCTCCAAATCTTACGAGTGCTTTGATCCAAGACTCATAATGACTTTGGAGTGGCATAAATTGGAAATTTCCATTTTTTATGAGAGTGTGATGTATGCAAATTCTGGAGTTTTATCTTTATATTGTACTTGTTTAATGAAATTTAAAAAGAAGCTTCAACGAATATTTAAATATCTATAGAGCATATGAAAATACTAGTAATTGTATTGATTGTCTGTACTATTCTACATTTCATGTCAATACTTACAAAAACGTTTTAATAAATGCAAACTAAATGCATTAAGATTAAAAATTCTAAGTATATAATGTTAAAACAAATTAAAAACGATGGAGTGGGCCGTCAGGCTGGGTCAGCTTGCATTCCCGCTTCCTCTCGGCCCATTACATTTTGGATTGTTAGACAGACCAATATAGGAAAAATTGGGGCTATCTGCAGCCATATTCTATATTTGTGCCACCTTTTTATCTGTACCCTATTTTTAAAAATTATTGATTTGGTAATCGGTTGACAAAACATCCGTCATAATATGACCATTATACCTCTGACAAAACATATAAAAGATGCATCACGCATAAATCACTTTACGGTTCTCCTCCATCACTCCGTCCCTCCTCAGTTATCCTCTCGCATCTGCCATAATCACGAAACCAGAAAGTTGAACCAGATTCAAATTCCAAATTCAAAATTACAAAATACATTGTAAGTATTGCAAATCATCTTCAAAATTCAAATTAGTTTTTGAAACTGATTGATCTTCATGAATTCATCATGCTTTTTAAGTTTTAATTCAATCAACCCATATATTTTAATCACACTTGCATGAAGTTGTTTGGCGGATGAAACATGAACTTTTTACTGATAGATCTTCAAAAACTATCGATGAAAGATATAGAATAATTTGTTTCACGTTGAATTCTAAAGTCAAGCTATAATTTAACGTGAAAGCTAAAAAAATTTGCTTATAGATACTGTTAAATGCAGGACACATAGGCAACATGCTTTTAATTCTTGTTGACCTCATTAACTAGCATATTATGTGTTTTAGATAACTTTGCTATGTATGCCTTTTAAAAAAAATACAAGTGCATCTCCCCAAACTCTGTCCCTTAATCAATATTCTTTCACTCTCATTGGTTACCTAGACTACTCTTGTAATGACCCGACCGGTCGTTTTGAGCTCTAGCGCGTCGTTCAGCGGTTTGAATTTATGAGCAGCTCCATTTCAGGTATTATGACTCGTAGGCATGGTCGGAGTTGAATTTCGGGAAGTTCGGAGTCAAATTGGAAAGAAAATTCTCATTTCAGAAGCCTTAAGTTGGAGAGATTGACTAATATTGAAATTTTGAGTAAACGGCCTCTGAATCATGATTTGAGGGTTCCTGCAGGTTTGTATGATGATTTTGGACTTGGGCGTATGTCCGGATCGGGTTTTGGATAACCCAGGAGTGTTTCGGCGTATATTGTGGAAGTCATCATTTTGAAGAAATTTCCTAAGTTTGGGATGTAAGGAATTTCAGTGTTATAGATGTCCATTTGGAATTTCGAGTCTAGGAATATCTCCGTATGGTGATTCTGGAGTTGGGAGCGCAATCACAGAAGTGAATTCGAATGTCCGTAGGTCATTTTGAAGTCATTTGGCTAAACATAGAAATTTGAAGGTTTTTGAGAAATCCGACCGGAAGTGGAAATTTTGATATCGGGGTCGGAATGCAATTTTGGAAGTTGGAGAAGGTCCATAATGTCGAATATGACTTGTGTGCAAAATTTAGGGTCAATCGGACGTGATTTGATAGGTTTCGGCATCGGAGATGGAAGTTTGAAATTTAAAGTTCATAAAGTTTGAGTTTGAGTGTGATTCGTGATTTCGACGTTGTTTGATGTGATTTGAGGCCTCGAGCAAGTCCGTGGGATTTTATGGGACTAATTCGTTTGATTGGACGGGGTCCCGGGGGCCTCAGGTGGATTCCGGGTGGTTAACGGATCAAATTTGAAGTTGGAAGAGGAGCTGGAGTTGTTGGTGTCTGGTGTGACCGCACCTGAAGGATTTGGCCGCAGGTGCGGCTTTGGCGCCGCAGATGAAAGAGTGGGCTGGCTTGGCTGGGATCGCAGGTGCGATGGAATTTCCGCACCTACGAAGGCGTAGATGCGGATCCGGCTGGAGGAGAAGGAAGCCGCAGGTGCGGGCTCTAGGGCGCACCTGCGCTTGGACTGGATCGCAGGTGCGAAAATCGGCCTGTACAGAGTGTTTTAAAACAAGGATCTTGGTTCATTTTCTCATTTTTCTCATGGCGTAGGAGATTTTAGGAGAGCTTCAAGAGGGGAATTTCATCATCAATTTCAAGGTAAGTTATTCCCACTCATCTCAAGTTAAATACAAGGTATATGCATGGATTAAAACATGAAAAATTGTGGAAAATTTGGGAAATTTTGAAGAAAAACCTAAAAATGGTATTTTGGATTTCTACCACAAATTTGAGCATGGAATTTAGAGTAAATTATATATTTGAAATAGTAAAGCTATGGGTAGAATATATCTTCGAGAAATTTTGGATTCCGGGCACGTGGGCCCGAGGGCATTTTGATCAATTCACTGAGCGGAGTTGGGAAATTATATAATTTGAATTGTTGCAAATATTAGAGTATATTTTCATTGGTGTGTCGTTGTTTGGATAGTTTTGGGACGTTGTGCATCCATTGGAGTCATTGGAAGGGCTTGGAAGCCGGTTATGGAATTTCGGAGCGAGGTAAGTCTCCTTTCTAACTTTGTGAGGGGAAATTGTCCCCCTAGGTAAACTAATTAAATATGTGCTATTATCTTCGGGGACTACGTACGCACGAGGTGACGGGAGTCCATGCGTAGTTACTATTATGTCATGTCCGAGTAGTCTAGGACCCATTAGCATGCCTTACATGTTGTACATGTGATCCTGCCCATAATATTAGACTGTTAATGCTATTGAATCGGTAAGTTATTTCCTAAAAAGACTAGAGTGTACCTTTCTTAATCATTTAGAAAGAGAATTTATTCCTCCGTGGATAATTGTATTCCTGATAAGGTTATATTATTGAATATTATTAAACTTGGAAAATGAGTTTCAAAATAAAGATTTAAAAACTATTTTCGTGTTCCTTTAAGAAGAATTTTACCACTTTCCTGAGTAACTGCTTTCTTGATAAAAATGTGGACTTATTGTGTGAATATGTGTATCTATGGGTGCCTGAGTCGCATGTATGATTCGCGAGCAGGATAACCATGTATTTATGTATAACTGCGTTTCATGATCGATTCGCGAGCGGGGCAGATAGATGCATCTATGATTTGAGCCGTTCGACCCTCGGCAGTGCACAGTTTATTATTGTTGGTCCGCGCCGTTCGACCCTCGGCATTGCTTGCGCATGATATTTACTTCATATTTGCTATGATTTTGCTTGATTACTGGCCTGGAAATTTTAAGTTGTCAACTAAACTGATAGAGATTTAAAGTTATTAAAACTTTGGAAGAAGTTGTTCTTTCCCGTTGATTATTGGTTAATTGATTGAATCATCCATGTTTGATTATTTGTTATTAAAATGACGAAGATTTAAAGTGTTAAACGTGGAAGGAGTTGATATTATTTATCCCTGATTTTAATAAATTGCCTATGACATAGATGCTTAGTGCCTGACTTGATTATACTAAATTGACCTTTAGCAAGTGTCAAATCGACCCCTTGTCACTACCTCTCTGAGGTCAGGCGGGATACTTATTGAGTGCACGTTGTTTTCGTACTCATGCTACAATTGCTGTAAATTTTTATTGCACATGGTACTTTCACAACGATGTGGCTGGTTTGGAGAGTTAGGCGAGCTGCATCATCCGGAGGCGATCCGCAGCTCACAGAGTCTCCCTCGTATTGTATTCATGTTGTTTTAAATTTCACTGTCCAATTTGTCTCTCAGACAAGTTTTGTAATGATTGTATAAATTCTTAGAAATTGCTCATGCACTTGTGACACCGGGTTCTGGGATGTGTTTGGAATATATTTGGTAAAATGGAATATTTAAACCGTCCTATTTACTTAACGGACTTTGTTTTGTTATTACGTAATAAGTTAGAGGTAATGATTTCAAAAAATGTTAAAACAGAAATTTATTTCAACTAATTAATAATTGGCTTGCCTGACGATGGTGTCCGGCGCCATCACGACCTTAATAGATTTTGGATCGTGACAACATGGTATCAGAGCACTAGGTTCCCTTAGGTCTCACGAGTCATGAGCAAGTCTAGTAGAGTCTTGCGGATCGGTACAGAGGCTTCTGTACTTATCTTCGAGAGGCTACAAGGCTGTTAGGAGTACTTCCCTTCTTGATTCCTCATCATACGATTTGATTCATTTAAGGCTTATGCCTATGTTTATTCCTACTCAATCTTAGGCGTCGCGAAGTGCTTGCTATGAATCAGGAATTTGAGGAATTGAAATAGTGCTACGGATATGATGCGAGATGTTTTTCATGTGTAATTGGTTGAGGCTGTTGTTATGGCCTTGCAGAAGGGTAATATGTTGTTTCATCTCAGTAGCTGTGTTTCTGAGAGCCTTGATGTTATGCTTAGGTTGTGATGATGTTTACAATTGGTTATCGCGCGATGTCGATATGATGATAGAACACTTTCCCATATGTTTGTATTGGTAAAAAAGAGCTCCACACGTGTAATAAATCTTGATGACTCAGTAGTCTACGTGGAGCAATGAAGACACGACAGCTGGACGGGACTCTAAGAAGAGATATGAGGCAAAGAGGCACGACAAATCACACCCATGGGTTAATTAGCTACGAAAGCCTCAACCTGATTAAGAAGATGAAGAGACACGGTCAAAAGTGTATTTGGGAAGAATAAAGGGCAGATTCAGAGATCTTCAAATTAGAGATCCATACGTTATACAACATTCACTCAACAGTTACGGTTGATTCATTGTAACGTTACATTAGAGTCATTATTAGTCATTAATGCTCAATTACCCAAAAAGTTAGACGTTATATTAGAAAATTCCCTATATAAAGGAGAAAAATATAACTTGTAAAGGGGGAGGAAAACATTCGAACACTATTGCAATATACTTACTTTTTGTGCATCTTATTGCTTTCCATTTAGAAGTTTACCTACAATTATAATCTTATTCTTTGGTTATCAGAAACCCGTGTTCTTCTTAAAATATCTTTGGGCAAAGAATCCAATTCTTTGATTAAACAAATTGGTTCCATTACCGGGAATCTGATAATCTTTGTTTGCTTTTCAAGCGATATCCTTTGAACTATGTCGAACTCCAATGACAACAACTAGCAAAGGAATGGAACCCCAGTTCCATCACCTTCAGGAACCCCACGTGGTTCAAGGGAGAAATCCCCAGAAAGATCCAATAACAACAATGATAATAATGATCAAACGGTGGAACAAGATCGGGTAAAGAAAATGATTGCAGAGTATGTGAGCCAAGCTTTGCAAGAATTTGCGAGGGGATTACCGGCAGCGGTACCTGCACCACTGACACCACCCCCAATACCTGTAAGAATTTGCGAGGGGATACTCCTAATGAATCTCTCGAAGCGAGACCGGGTATGTCTAATAACTCTGAATTACAGACTTTATTACTAACTTTGCAGTACCACCTGTTACAAAGGCATTGGCGTTGATAGATATTCTCAAGAACCTTGGAAACCAAGTGCATCACCCGTGCCCATTCCAAAGAAGTTCAAAATACCTGACGTACCTAAGTATGACGGGACAACCGACCCACGCAACCATATGACTACTTTTACCACCGGAGTGAAGGGAAACGACTTAACAAAACAAGAAATTGAGTCAGTCCTAGTTAAAAAATTTGGAGAAACACTTACCAAATGGGCGCTAACCTGGTATTCTATTCTCCTTGAAAACTCTATTGATTCTTTTGCTAAGCTTGCAGATTATTTCATAAAGGCACACTCCGCTGCACAAAAAAGTGGAGAAAAGGATGGAGGACATCTTTAAAATAAAACAAGGAGACACGGAACTACTTCGTGAATTTGTAGACAGGTTTCAACGAGAAAGAATGCAACTACCAAGGGTGCCTGATAATTGGGCAGCCATGGAATTCGCAAGTAATCTAAATGACAAAAGCTCAGAAGCCATGAGAAGGCTCAAGGAAAGCTTGAGAGAATTCCTAGCTACAACGTGGAATGATGTTTATAACAGGTATAGTACTAAACTTCGAATAGAATAAGATACCATTGCTCGTCCGAAAGAGGAAGATTATACCAGATCCAGACGTTCAGAACCAGACAGGAGATCAGGTAAAAATAGGTACGATCCTTACTTGGGACCATCGGGACGTGAAACTCGTCCCAGGTTCGAAAATACCAGGTCAGATTATGAACCACCAAACAGATATGCGGGCTCGTCCTCATCTAGATCCAGAAGGTATCAAGATCAATGACCTAGAGGTAATGCACGAATTGAGGATCACACCTTTAATGTAAGTACCTACGAACTAATTTCAGTGTTAAGAAATTTGGGTGATAAGGTTCGATGGCCCAAAGAGATGAGGTCAAATCCGAATAAGAGGAACCCAGATCTCTGGTGTGAATTCCATAATGATCATGGACACAGAACTGTAGATTGCAGATTTTTGCAAGGTGAGGTAGAACAATTATTGAAATAGTGTTATTTGACAGAATTGTTCAGTGAAAAAGGTAAACGGGCATACATGAAGAACAGGCAGGAGCCCCCAAAACCTCCATCTCCAAAACAAACCGTCAACGTGATACACAGAGGTGAAGAAGTAAACTGAGTGGTCTGCAAAATGACCACGAAGTTCACAATTATACACAGAAAGCGGGTTCGTGAAAATCTAGAAGCAGGCGATATAACCTTCGATGATGCAGATATCGGCGGATTAATGCTTCCTCACAACGATGCTCTGGTAATATCTTTACTTATTCATGACACTAACGTAAAAAGAGTGTTGATTGATCCAGGTAGTTCAGTCAATATCATTTTGCTAAGAGTCGTGGAAGAAATGCTATTAGGGAGTCAAGTAATCCCAAGGGCACGAGCCATATTTGGGTTTGATAACTCTCCGGTTATAACAAAAGGAGAAATTGAACTTAGCACTTATGCTGAGGGAGTGATCAAAAGTACCAGGTTCCAAGTCATTGATACTGACATGGCTCATAACGTAATCGTGGGAAGGCCATGGATCCACAACATGAAAGCAATACCCTCAACCTTGCATCAGGTAATTAAATTCCCCTCTGAATGGGGGATTCATCAAATTAGAGGCGATCAGCAAATAGAGAGAAATATAAATTCCGTGGTACACTACAACAAAAAAGTAGAGGTGAAAGAATCAAGAGATAAGGAAGTCTCCCAAGCAGGCAAGTCACCACGGAAGAGGCACTGGACCACACAGATGTAGATTCCAGACAGGACGTTATTTATGAACTGGAGGAAAATGAGCACTTCAAAACAACTACGGAAGAGCTCGAAGTTGTTCCATTGTCTGAACAAAAGCCTGAACAGAAAGTGTACATAGGCACGAGGCTGAGTCCCGGTCGAAGAGGTAAGTTAATTGATTATTTAAAGGCTAACGCAGATTTCTTTTCATGGTTCCACTCAGAGATGATAGGTATCCCACTAGAGGTGATGACTCATAAACTAAATGAAGGTCCATCATTCGTACCTGTTAAGCAGAAGAAAAGAAAGCAAGGACCATCCAAGAACCAAGTGATTGACGAAGAGGTACGGAAACTCTTAAAGATTGGTTCAGTATGAGAGGTAACATACCCTAACTGGCTAGCTAACACTGTGGTAGTACCTAAAAAGAATGGAAAATAGAGAGTATGCGTAGATTATACTGACTTAAATAAAGCATGCCCCAAAGATTCATTCCCATTACCACATACAGATCAAATGATTGATGCCACCGCTGGTCATGAATTGTTAAGCTTTCTAGATGTGTATTCTGGTTATAATAAGATTAAAATAGATCCCTCAGACGAGGAAAAAACCTCTTTTATTACAAGAAGGGGGGCTTATTATTATAAAGTCATGCCTTTCGGCTTACAAAATGCTAGAGCCATATATCAAAGGCTAGTGACCAAGACGTTCTAGGAACATCTGGGAAAAACAATGGAAGTTTACATTGATGACATGCTGGTAAAATCTCTGGGAAAAACAATGGAAGTTTACATTGATGACATGCTGGTAAAATCAATACGAGCGGAAAACCATTTCCAGCACCTCTATATTACCTTTGACATTTTACGCAGGTATAATATGAAGCTTAATCCAGAAAAAATGCGCTTTTGGTGTAGAATCAGGTAAATTCTTGGGTTTCCTTGTATCAAACAGGGGAATAGAGGTAAATACTGATCAAATTAAAGCTATAGAAGAAATACTGATGTACTTATAAACAAAAAAGAAGTTCAAAGACTAACGAGAAGAATTGCGGCCTTAGGAAGATTTATTTCCAAATCTTCTGAGAAAATTTTCAAATTCTTTGCAGTTCTCAAAAAGCAAAAGCTGTTCGAATAGACTGAAGAATGTCAACAGGCTCTCAAAGACCTAAAGGCTTATCTATCAAAACTTCCATTGCTGTCAAAGCCGAAGGAGGGGGAGCAACTATACGTCTACCTTGATGTCTCAAAAATTGCTGTAAGTGCAGTATTGGTAAGGGAGAATAAAGGTAAACAATCTCCTATTTATTATGTAATCAAGACATTACTGGATGCTGAAACTAGATATCCACATCCAGAAAAGTTAGCCTTATCTCTAATCATGGCATCTTGAAAATTAAGGCCATACTTTCAATGTCATCCAATCACAGTTGTGACCTCGTATCCATTAAGAAACATACTGCATAAACAAGAACTACCAGGAAGATTAGCCAAGTGGGCCATAGAATTAAGTGAGCATGAAATAATATATCGGCCTAAGACTGCAATCAAGTCTCAAATCTTAGCTGATTTTGTCGCTGATTTTAGTAATAGCATTGTCCTTGAAGTGGAAAAAGAGTTACAACTCTTCAATGGTGTTAGTCCGGGTCTATGGACCCTATTTACTGATGGTTCTTCCAATATAAAAGGTGCCGGCTTAGGCATAGTTTTAATACCACCCACGGGTGAAAAGACACGCAGGCTATCAAATGTTATCCTATAACTAACAATGAGGCAGAGTACGAAGCTGTTATTGCAGGATTAGAACTTCCACGAGATGTTTCAATCGAGCAAATCATGATCAAAAGCGATTCCCAACTGGTAGTAAATCAGATGCAGGGGACTTACATTGCTCGAGAGACTCAGATGCTACAATATCTGGAAAAGGCACGAGAGCTCGTGAGACAATTCAAAACATGGAAGGTAGTAAAAATACCTAGAGAGGAAATACTGAAGCAGATGCATTAGCTAACCTCGCAGAAATCACGGAAGTAACAAACAAGGACAATGCAATTGTCATTCATCTATTCCATTCAGCGATCGACCAGGATAGAAATGAGGTAGCTTTAAATAATTTAACCTGGCATTGGAGAAACGAAATCCTAAATTTTTTACAGAATGGCACCGCACCTGAAGACAAGAAAACAACTCAAGCACTTCGTCGCAAAGCTGCACGGTACTGCCTCATTCGCAACTCGTTATATCGCAAAATGTTCGGAGGGCCCCTAGGAAAATGCCTCGGACCTAACCAAACGGAGTTTGTGATGAAAGAAGTCCACTGTGGAAATCACTCAGGGGCGAGATCCTTAGTGAAAACCTTAATTAGAGCTGGATATTATTGGCCTAAGATGGAAGAAGAGGCCTAGGACTTCGTATCCAAATGCGACAGGTGCCAAAGGTTTGCCAATAACATGCATCGTCCTACGTAATTATTACATCCAATAATATCCCCCATGGCCCTTCATGAATTGGGGGATGGATATAGTGGGACCTCTTCCCACATCTAAAGGACAGGTACGATTTTTTCTCGTGCTAACCGATTCAAACAGGTGCTAGAAAAGGAAGTTAAAAGTTTCTTATGGCGAAACGTAATATGCCGCTTTGGGATACCGAAGGAGATCGTGTGTGATAATGGCCCATAATTCATAGGCTCCCAAATCATAGAATTCTTCGAAAGCTGGCAAATTAAACGAATCACTTCAATGCCATACCATCCCGTGGCTAACGGTCAGGCTGAGTAAACGAATAAAGTCACCATCAACAATCTAAAGAAGCGGATAGATAGAGCCAATGGAAACTAGCCTGATGAGTTACCAGCGGTATTATGGACATACAGGACAACTTCAAAAACAGCCACGGGAGAAACTCTGATCGCGCTTGTCTATGGCTCAGAAGCCTTAATACCTATAGAGATTGGCGAACCTAGCTTAAGGCTTACAACAGCCACAGAGGAAGCAAACGACGACGAATTGAGGACCAATCTGGACCTGCTCGAACCATGGAGAGAAACATCACTGATACGGATGGAAGCTAAAAAACAAATCATAGAGCGTTATTACAACCATAAAGCTCATCTCAGGTACTTCAAGATTGGGGAATTCGTCCTCAAAATGTCTTTCAATCAACGAAAGAAGCAGGTGCAAGAAAGCTAAATCCAAACTAGGAAGGACCCTACAAAATCCGAGGCATAGCTGGGAAGGGTGCCTATGAGTTGGAAGCTATGTACGACAGAATCCCACCAACAAGTTGGAATGCCATTCACTTGAAGAAGTAATACTTTTAAGGAAAAGAAGTACCCCCGGTCAGGTATCACACGTTTGATTTTATTTTGAACATTTGAAATTTTACTAACCTTTTTAGATGATAGTCATAAAGCTAACTCATCACCAGATGATGATATCAGACCTGCAAAGACGCGAGGAAATAACTAAATTCCCGGTATAGGGTTACACTTTCTGATGTACGTTTTAAAGGGTTAAGCAGTCATCATCTAAAAATTATATACCTTCGAGTCCCGTATGTTTTTTTCTTTTCAGGAAAAGGACCACACGGAAGGAATAGTCAAGTGCTCAAGATTTCATTCTTAAAAGCTCAAACACTTGGGGGACTATACAGTATGGAAGGCAAAGACGAAGCAAAAAAGACTACCAAAAAGTCAAAGCTCGAGCCTGAAGATCCATCTATCCAACAAGTCAAGTAATACGAGCAAAATCGAAAGAGCCAAAGACTCGAACACAAAGCCTAATCCAAAAAACCTTCAAACATGTTCAGGTTAAAAGGCAAAATGTTAGCTACGAGGAAGAAATGCACATCTTTGTACTTATTCAAAACAGTTATGGATAAAAGATCATCATCATTATACTCATTCAAAACTGTTGTAACTAAAAACAGTTACGAAATCTTTGTACTCATATAGAAAACTGTTATAAAATAAAACAGTTACAGATGAAAGATCAAAATCCGTGTACTTGTTCAAAAAACTGTAAAACAGTTACGGATGTAAGAGAATTTCCCGCGTGCTTATTGAAAATTGTTGTCAACAAAAACAGTTACGGGTGAAAACCCCAATTTGAATAAAAACTGTTACAAACAAAAAACAGTTGCCCTCTTGTATTAACTCAAAAAAACTGTTACATACGGAAAACAGTTACGAAATACAAGTGTATATTAAATCTGTTAAAATAAAACAGTTGCAACATGAGTTTTAGACGATAATCAAACACATGTAAAATGTTGTGAAAGTCCAAACAAAAAACGTTCCTCAGAAACATTCTTTCTTTTGAATAAGTNNNAAAAAACTTTCCTCAGAAACATTCTTAAACATGTGAAAAATTCCTATCACTCTATTGCATTATTACACCTTTATGAAGTTGAGATGTCTTCTTCATTAAGTGTCGATCAGAAAGGGCCCTCTTTCACAAATTATGCCTACTACAAAAAGGCACACATTTTAGATGACACAGTGCCTATTACGAAAAGGTGCGAGTAATCTAAAGCATTCTATATGCAAAACTCATAGGTAAAACTAAAACCTCAAAAAATAAAGCATGCAAAAGACTTAAAGAGTAGAACAGAAACTCAACGGAAAACAAAAGTCATACTTGCATTAATATATTAAAACGGCTTAGTAAAAACTAAATATTAACTTATACTTAGCCGCATCGATTTTTTATATACATTAAGGTGCCCCTAAGTTGTCATTTGGGGACTTTAGAGATATCCAAATTTACCCCCGATGGGACTGAGGGTAACCACCAATTGAGACAAAGATAAAAAAAGGGGTGAATCAACATCTTGATCTTCTTGAGGAGGGGGATTGACTTCTTCATCAGTAGAAGGAGTAAGAGCAGCTTGGGACGAAGAGGCTCGGACAACAGGAGTCTCACCTTCAGGTGGGGAATGATTCAAACCTTGTTGAGCCTTTTCCATGCCTTCCTTGATCTTAACAATTTTAGCGTTAAGGTCGAAATCTCCCCGACTCATTTTCTTCAATGTATCGAGGCGAGAATTCATGTACGCCCAACTAACATCGACAACTGCCGCCTCTTCGAGACTTTCATAATCTCTCTCCCATATCTGAAGCTCAGCTCTTAACCCATCCTTCTCAACTTCAGCAACTTCATGGGCAGCCCTCAAAGGTACAATTGACTCCTCCAAAGATTGGGTTTTGTCTAAAGCAATGCGAAGATCCTCCTGAGTCCGGGTAAGTGACTGCACAAGCTCGCCTGAGTATTTCTCCTTCTGCTCTAGCAAGGCTTTCAAGCTCCTAACTTCTTCCGAGGCACGGGATAATTTCTCAACAAATGAAGACTCAAAAATGCTCTTGTCTTTGTCCGCTTGGTTAGAAGAAGCCTTCTCCACTGCCAACTCCGCAGCCACAACTCTCATCTTCCGTTCCAAGGTATTATTTTCTTCTTGTAAGGCTTCCATGTCGAGCTTCAGGCTTTCATATTTCCCCTTCCAGTTCCCTGCTTCAGCATGCCACTCCTTTAGCTCTTGCTCCGTGTTATAAATCCTCTTCATGAGTTCTGTACCTATGAGATTGATATACAAAAACAAAATCAGTTAGATACGGTAATTACATGTATAAGAATGAGATACAAAATAATGAACGTTACCTTCAAGGAGGAATGCACAACCTCATTAGCCTAGGTAAGAGAACTGTGACTATCTAGCTTGGTCCTCTCTGTTGGGCCAATCAAAGGCTTCAGCCACACTTCGGGTTGGCCAAATTTCTTAAAAAGGCTCCCATCAGCTGGAACCTCAATTAGCACTTGACTCATCTCCCTGCTGGAAGACCCTACTTCTCTAACAGGAGGCACGGAAGCAGGCTGAGATGAAGGAGCTACGTGCAATGAGATTTGTGGATATGAAGAAGTCTCGGGCACAGAAACTTGAGGAGCTGAGAAAGCCATGGGCAAGGCAGCAGCGGGAGCAGAAATAGCCAAAGGAGCAGTGGAAATAGCCGGAACGGATGAAGAGATTTCTCTAAAGGAGGGAGCAAAAACAGCCAGAGGCGCCTCATTAACAGCAGGGCCAAAACCTTCGTGGAATAAATGATCCACAGAATCATGTGCAAGAGAAGAAGAAGAATCCCCGGGGGTAGAAGGTCTGAAATCAGGTACGGAAGACACTGCCACGGGTGTAGACTCATCATCTAAGACCACTCTTCTTCTACGTGACCTGTGCACCAGAATGACCTCCTCCTCCTCTTCTTCTTCTTCTTCTTCTTCTTCTTCTTCTTCTTCTTCTTCTTCTTCTTCTTCTTCTTATTCTTCTTCTTCTTCTAAGGTTTTAGACCCACAAACTTTCCTCTTGGAAGAAGAGGAAACAGTAATAATCTCCTGGGCCTGAGCCAAAGACATCTTCGGAATGGATGCAACAGACATCCCCCGAGTAGAAAACCTTGTCAAAAGGAAAAAGGTTTAAAAAATGAAGAAAAAGAAGCTCGAGTAAGGAAAAGAAGCGAAAACAAAAGTTTCACTTACCATGAGTCTTCACTTTCCAACCATACTTCACGGAGAAGTACTTCCAAGATCATTCCTCCAATGGAGCAACCGACAATATCTTTTCTACCCAATCACGGATACCGGAGACATTCTCAACAGTACCTATGATTGCTGAAAGAGGAAGAAAATAGCTACGGTGTTAATAAAACACTTAAAGCAAAGAGAAGAAAAATAACAGATGTGAGCTAAAATGCACTCACATGCGTGATTCCACTTCTCAGGGAAGGGAAGATTTTCCTCGCCCACTAAACCAGTAGTGGGCACAGCAACATACCAAAGGTACCAACCTCTATCCTTATCGTCATCAGGGGTTACCAACACTCTTTTGCTCCTAGCAGCCAGAGTGAAAACCCCTTGACGAAATAAGGTAGGAGAATAAAGATGAATGAGGTGATTGAAGGAAAAAGGAACCGAGGCTAAAGAAGCTAAACATCTAAGACACGCGACAACCCGCCACACAAGAGGACCAACTTGTCCTAAGCAAATGTTGAAGAAACGACAAAATTCGATGATGACTGGATCAATAGGAGGTCTAAACCCTAGAGTAAAAGGGTAAGTGTAAATAAAAGAATTCCTCGTCTTGTAAGACATTATTCTTTGATTACTATTCGAAATAACAATGGGAAAATCAGACTCCCAAGAACATTCCCTGCGAACAAGGGGAATCAAACCTTCGGTAATAAGAGTGGGATACCTATCAACACTATCAAGGGATAACGACTGGTCTACAAGAACCTGACTATCCCTAGTGAAGGTAAACTCAGCAGGAATGATTTCATCAACTCGTGGTTTGTGTAGGGGTTCGTGATGTCTCTACCCCTGGACAGAAACCTGGAAACCCTAGCTCTTGGGGATACTAAAGACCTAACAGAAGGAGGGGAAACAATCTGAGAAGAAGAAGAGCCTCTCGAAGGAGTAGAGCCTAAACTCCTCAGTCTACCACCCCTCCGACTTNAGATTGGTTTGAAGAAGACATA
Source organism: Nicotiana knightiana (assembly GCA_005239525.1). NCBI lineage: Eukaryota > Viridiplantae > Streptophyta > Magnoliopsida > Solanales > Solanaceae > Nicotiana > Nicotiana knightiana. Next base: position 551 of record ML409318.1, on the reverse strand, counting down.
TCTACAAAGGCAAAGAAAAAAGTTCTTTACAAATAAAGTTTGAAAGTTAGAAGCTTTTCGTGAAAGAAAAGGAAAAGGGGGTATTTATACTCAAAGACAACCATCAAAAAATGGGGAAACAAATCAATGATGTGAAAACCATAATTGAAGATGTCACTTCGTGACTGATGCAGCCGCAAGAAAGCCCTAAAAGGCGCTGAATAATTGCAGAACCAACCTAAGAATGCCACGTGGCATAAACATTAAATGGAAGTGACAAGTGACGCTTACGTACAGGAAAAGATGCAATGATTCGAGTAAAGCGGCGGTAAAATATTCCCGCCATAAATGAGTATCCACTTACCAAATATTAATTGATAAATATATGGTAAGTGGGGGGACTATCTGTATTGGTAAAAAAGAGCTTCACACGTTTAATAAATCTTGATGACTCAGTAGTCTACGTGGAGCAATGAAGACACGATAGCTGGACGAGACTCTAAGAAGATGTATGAGGCAAAGAGGCACGACAAATCACACCCATGGGTTAATTAGCTATGGAAGTCTCAACC
>ML409316.1:0-16896 GCA_005239525.1 Nicotiana knightiana | reverse complement strand
GGTACCTGTTTCGGTGAAGTCCGAGTTTTAAAGGTTTTTAAGTGTTTTCAAGTTAGAATAGGAGTCTCTTACACGGTTAGGGTTAATCCCAACCATATAAATAGACCCAAGAACACATCTTGAAGGGGAGAGACGAATTTGGAGAGCAAATACACACACAAGATCATCGAAGGAGCAAGGATTATCAGTTTTCTTCATTATTATTCGAGTATTTTCAATTCATGCACACTTATGCAATTGTTTGACCATAGCATGAGTGGCTAAACACCCATTGTTCTGGGGTTGTGGTTTAGCCATGGATATTGCTATTCGACATTAATTTAACCTTGAATATAGTTTACTCAATATCTGGTTGTTTCTTCAATTCTGTGTTTAATTGCTTAATTGTTTGGCCAGCAGTTAGGTTTTATATACTATCTATGTTATGCTTGGGAAAGCCGTATATAGATTAGAGAAGAATTGAAGAGAGCATGATCTTAACCCTTCAGGGGAGCGGATTTGTGGTTAGGATAGGAATATACCTAGTCACCATGCTTAATTAAACACCGTAATCTTAATGCGTTCTAATAGATTAATCCCATAGGAATATAGGCGTTAATCTATTGAGAATAGGTGAGGAGTGCTTCGGGAGAAGGCTATGAGAGCATTTATCGATTAATTAGCAACCATGAGTGAATTATATAAAAGGAAAAGTTAATTAGAATGCAATATGAGTGGTGAATAAACCACAATCCTGGAATATTCGTCTCTACTGAATACATCACAATAATTCTTGTCACTTGATAATTAGTTATTTCATAGAATTTTAGTATAAAATAGTATATCCTTGATTTTATATTGGCTTGGTTAAATAACGATTAGAGTGATTTAGCAAGTAGTTTACACAAGTCCTTGTGGGTATTAAATATCTGGACTTAAAATCCTGTATTACTTGTCGACCACGTACACTTGCGTGTGCATTGGGAAATCAACCAACACATATCATCCAACCCCGAATTACCAAGCACCCTCACCAAATTACCAAACTCCACCACCTTCCTACAAGGCTCCACCACCCACATATCAACCCGCTTTGCCCAAATATCCACAACCCGCTCATGTCTACCACACTTATAATTCTCATCCATCCCATTACCAATCACCTCCTGCACACCAAAACTTCCCTAGACCTCGTCCCAATTTTGATCGCCGCCTTCCAAAGCAATACACCGCCATAGACGAGCCCATGGACCAGCTGTATGAAAAACTCAAAGCTGCTGGTAATGTCACACCTATCCCTGCTGCCATCCCTGAGAACCCTTCTCAGTGGGTTAACCCAAAAAAATCCTGTGCATATCATTCCGGCATGAAAGGACACACCATCGAAGAATGCCGTTCTCTGAAGGACAAAATACAGGCTCTCATTGACAACAAGATTATTGTGGCAAAAGACCCCGATCCAAACATCCACGACAATCCTCTGCCAGGTCATAAGGGTAGAGGTATCCATATGATTGAAATAGAAGATAATTGGGATCCCGAGGGGTCAATCGGGTTGATCGCAGAAGGCAATGACCCAAAGAAACCCGCAATCACTCTCAAACCGATCATAATCCAGATTCAACCATCTGAGACCGCTGAGGTGAATATGTCTATACCATTTGAGTTTGAAGCAGCGTCACCTGCAAAGTCACCAGTGCCAATTGAAGTTGAGTTTATATCTCCAGCAAATGCACCAGCATCATTCGAGGTCACAGTCTTGTCACCCCTAACACACATTCCGTTTGAAGTAAGGATGGCTGCACCAATTCCGGTGGCGATGTCAACCACGCCACCCTTCTATTCAAACGCTATCCCTTGGGACTACACAGCCGAGGCAGGAAGGAAAGGCAAGGTTAGGTCTGAGGAAGCTGTCGCAGCACAGGGTATGACAAGAACTGGTAGGATCTACACCCCTGAGCATCTGGCTGAGTCAAGCAAGCAGCCTGCCAACCGGCCTCCCCTTATCGAAACAGGTCCCGATGACCTTTGGAGAAAGGTGTAGGCTAAGAAGTATTCAGTCATTGACCAGATGAACAAGACACCGGCACAAATATCCATCCTCTCTCTGCTGGAGAATTCCGAAACACACAGAAATGCTTTGTTAAAAGTGTTGAGCGAAGCATATATGCCAAACAACATCACTAGTGGGGAAATGGCCAATATGGTAGGCCAGGTACTGGAGAGTCATAAAATCACTTTTCATGAGGATGAGCTACCACCTGAAGGATTGGGGCACAACAAAGCACTACACATCACCGTGCAATGAGAAGATCATTTCAGCACAAGAATCTTGATCGATGCCCATGGGGTTTTCGTTAAAGATTCTCCTATTTTTTCGAAAGATCCTTCGTTTTTCCAAAACTAGGGTTTCTTGACCTCTTTTTTTAAATGTTTGATCTTCTGATCGATGGAGGTTCCAGGCTTAAGCGTATGACAACACTCAGTAATTATCCAGATTATTAAAGAAACCACTACAAGTTAGTTTGCCTAAACATGATGTACTTAGGTGTTGCAAAATACAGAACTATTACCAGTTGTTTGGAAACATGGTGAAATTATTTTCTTCAAGGCCTTTTTCATGCAATTAGTAATTAAACTAGGTGTCCAATGAGGTCCTAAGACATGATATCTAATATGCACACACAAGGATGCAGAATGCAGAATTCCTAGGCAGGATTTCTAAATGCATAAAGTCACAGTATTTGAACATGCTATGTAGTAAGTATAAGGATGACTTGTTTATTAGCGCATTATTATCCTAAGCATGATTCTTAGGTGTAACACAACATTACAGCAATATTAGAACTGGTTTACATGAATAACATGTTTATATTAACGATTAATCCTAGAGCATAATTTCTATATGGTAAATGATAATGCCATAACAGGATGCTGAAGCAGTAAACGTGGGCCTAAGAAACAGGATGTCTAATGCATGATATGCTCGCATACAATCAGCCCTAAACATGAATTTCTAGTGCACACATAAGAAATGTAAACCTAGAGGCATGATATCTATCCTTTAACATGAATAATCTATATAACTACCCTTCCTCTTCCACTATCCATTCCCAAATATTTGTTTACAAATTATTACAGGCCAGGGAATTATGAATTACACAACCAAAAGGAAAAATAAGAAGTTAACTATAGGTAGCCTTCAATTAGGCCCAGATCTTCCAAACCTCAATGCCTTTGGTGTTGCATAGCCTTTCATAGTCCGGGTGTGTCAAAGTTCCCTAAGGACCTCAAGGGATCCCGGGCAGTGCTCACACCCAGACATAGCCAAAGAGTTAAACATGTGTAGTGTGAGAAGTACCTGCCTTGTGTGTCAAAGTTCAGAGGGTACTCAAAGGGTCCCCAAAGAAGTGCTCACACGAAGGGGGTTGAACTTAGAATTCTAAGAGTATATGTGAGAGTGCTTTTTATTTTTTAATAGGGGTTTGAGTAAGGAACAATTTTGAGAAAGGGTAAGTATGAAAAAAATTTTGAAGAAGGAAATGGAAGCTTAACATCACACAAAGGACCAAGGATAGTCCAACAATCACAAACAGGGGTAATGGGATTTGAGGGACAAATACAGAGCATGTAAGGGCAGACAGGCAGCAGGCAGATACACACATAGACATACAATCAGAAACTCCTAAGGGTCTAGAGGGTCAGGGGGTACAGTAAAGTGCTAGGTTAGATTAACAACTAAGGCCATGGTTAAACTAATGTACCAGTCATAGGCATGTAAGAAGTAGGTGCTAAGTGTACAGAAACATGCTGGTCATAAACAAATAAAGCCTAATTTAAACATGCAGAGGGGAGTTCAGGATCCTAGATACATGCTGAAGAATAAGTAAGCAAATTGGAAGCATACTGAATTATAACAGTAGTAGAAACATGTTGGTTTTAGGACTGGAATCTAAATTAGAACATACCAGTGAAGTGAAGAAAGCAGTAGCACAAACAGGAAAGTAGGAGATGCACAATAATTAGCATTGGCTTGCAGCCGACCGACTTAGAATAGTAGTAGTTAGCACAGAAGAGAGAGAGCAGAGAGTCTTTTAAATTGTGTGAGAGAGAGATTTTTGAACAGATCAGTTCTCGTCCCTGTGTTCGTGAGAGACTAGAGTATTTATAATTTTGAAAACGAGTAGTGAAAATAAGGTAAGGAGTAATAGTTTAACATAATTATAGAAATAATGTTCAATCAGAATTAATCAAAGACCTGGACTCCCTTTCATTAGGGAGTCATAATTCAAACGGCATAATTAGAGTTAAATAACGAAAGGAATCAACTATAAACTGAACTTTACCATAAAAGAGTAGTAAGGTATATAGCAAGCAATTAAGTCTAGGTACATAACACATAATTAGGGAGAGTATATGTCAGACAATCAGCAGCCTATTCGTGCGCATAAATAGGGTATAGTACAATTTAGTTCTGAAAATTAGTCACAAGAATCACGGATGGGATTGAAAATCACAGGGACTCAATACTAACTAAGGAAAGTATCACACAGAGTTACAAGGAAAATGCACAAAGTCACATATTCAGGGAAGATATCACAGGTCTAAGGAGTTTACACAAAAATCAGTACAAATTATCGTGTGAACAATCAATAAGGCAAACAGCCAGACCTATTAATCGTTAAAGAACATGTATTGAACAGAATCAGAGAAACCCTAAGCAAGTATTTGGAGAAAAAATAGAAAATCAAAACCCTAACAACAACATTACAGCAAGAAAGTCAAAGAGAATCCAGAAGAACATATGGATAAATAATACGGACATAAACCCTGAAAATTAGGGTTTCATCAGAATACTTAAGAGTAAAAGAGGAGATTTAGGCAGAACGTTTAAGAAACATTACTGGAAATCAATATTAAACTAAAATCAGAAGATCAAACGTTTAAAAAAGGGGTCGAGAAACCCTAGTTTTGGAAAAACGAAGGATCGTTCGAAAAATAGGAGAATCTTTATAGTGGAACGTCCATCGTAGGTGCGAGACACCAGAACCAACAATGGTTCAGCTGTCTTCCAAGTGCTAATATCATCCGATAGGAATTTGAAACATACCCGAGGCCCCCGGGACCCCGTCCAACCACACACACAAGTCATACAACCTAACACGGACTCGCTCGAGGTTTCAAATCACATAAAACAACACTAAAAGGATGAATTAAACTAAAAATCCATGAAATTCCTCAAAACTTCTATAAACATTAAGTTTTGCATTTAAGGTCCGAATCACTTCCAATTAAGTCCGTTTCTTACCAAATTTCATATATAACACATATAAATCATATAGAACCTGTACCGGACTCCGGATTCATAATACGGGCCCGATATAATAGGTTTCACCTCAAATTTCATTTTCAAAAACCTTTATATTTTTCAAAAAACAATTTTCTTTAAAAATTCATTTCTCGGACTTGGGACCTCGGAATTTGATTCCGGGCATGCGCCCAGGTCCCATATTTTGCTACGGACCCTCCGGGACCGTCAAATCACGGGTCCGGGTCCATTTACCAATAACGTTGACTGAAGTCAACTTTATTCAAATTTCTAATACAAAATTATCGTTTTTATCAGTTTTTCACATAAGGACTTCTTGGATACACACCCGGGCTGTGCACACAAATCGAGATGAGATAGAAGGAGGTTTTCACGACCTCGAAACACAGAATTAGATAGAATATACGGGATGACCTTTTGGGTCATCACAATCTCCCCCTCTTAAATAAATGTTTGTCCACGAACGTGCTAAGATTCACTTTGAGCTCATCCAATCACTGATTGAGCACTTCCAACACACAACCGCAGGTGATCCTATATCACCCCAACCTACATAAGCCTGATGACACCTCATACCTCAATTCCTCACTTTCTACTCATTTCTAAAAGACCCGATTCTAAATCCATATCCGACATTAGCCCAACCAGCTGCATCAACTCCGGTATATGCCCACAAGGCACGACCACACAACATAGAACATCACACATATGCTCAATATCACTTTTGATCACAATAACCACCCGAAATCAACTCAACATTGGCAATTAGTATCACATATGGAAGAACTCTGTTTCCAAATCCCATAATACCGATAATGATGCAATAAACACGAAGACCTCATCATTAGACACCCGAATCACCAAGTCACAGCTAACACCACCGGGCACACATCCTGCAAACTAAACTAAAGAAGCACTTAACGGAATGACTGAGTATGAAAAATAGAAGCATATAAAGGTACTATCTAACAAGCCCATAGGCATAACTCTCTATCAATACTGACTTACCAAAAGCAATATAACAAGAAAGAAGCAAAGCATATGAACAAATCACAAGGATGCCATCCTGATAAAATTCCACCGCGGTACTCAGCCCGGTCCGAACATACCAAATCACAAAGAATCACTAGGGTCTCGACCTCAACTCTATGTCACATGTCGAATATATATCATACCAATAGAGATCTCCCGCTAATTCATCTCGGCTAACAAAATAATAGCACTCACTTACTCACATCTCAATGAAGTATCAAATCACAGCTCGAAAACAAAATACTCAGGAGAATCACATAAAGCTTACCACAAGGGACGACATGGACTCACTTCCAGTTTCACCACTAGAAAGGATGAATAAGACAATGATAGACACATGCTACTACTCATAGAATCTCCCAACAGGAGCAAGCACAAAAATAGAGTGCAGAACATGAAACTCACTCATAAATGAAACAAAAAATAAGGGAACTCGTCCCGACCGACAGAGCTATAATGAAATACAATCGGTGCCCCTCTGCAATACATCAAAACATACCTGGGTGATGATATCTGGCACAACGGCCTCTATTTACTATATGCAACACAACAATGGGTCGGGTCTCCCCCTCTTAGGTGCCCTCTACTCACTTGAATACCCTGCTTGTAACGACCCGACCGGTCGTTTTGTGTTACCGGACCCCGTTCCCCTAAATGAAACTTCTCATGGCGGATTTTTATGATTTATGACTTGTGGGGACTGGTGGTCCGGGATTCGGAGGTGTTTAGAGTGCTATAGGAACAAATGGTTCCTTAAGGTTGGCCTTTAAGGCCAAGTTTGACTTCGGTCAACATTTTGGATAAACGACCTCAAAATCGAGTTTCATCAGTTCTGACAGCTTCGTGTGATAATTTTGGACTTGGGCGTATGCTCGGGATGGGTTTCTGATGGCCCGGAAGCGTTTCGGCGCCCAATATTGAAATAAGAAGTTCCTTAAGTTCCTATTGTGGTTTTGGATGTGTTTTTGTGTTATCAAGGTCCGAATGGAATTCCGAGATTGGGAATAGTTTCGTTATGTCATTTATGACTTGCCTGCAAAATTTGGTGTCATTCCGAGTAGTATAGGTCGGTTCGGCGCGTTGTTAGCGAAGTCTAGAAAACTTAAAGTTCCTAAGTTTGGTTCTTGGGGTTTTGAGGTGTGATATTGAGTTTTAGCATTGTTTTGGGTGTTCCAAAGGCTCGAGCGAGTCTGTATTATGATTTGGGACTTGTTGGTATATTTGGACGAGGGCTCAGGTGGGCCCAGGGGACTCCCGGGCACCCAACGGGGCTAAAAACGAGCTAAAATAGCTGCTAGTGCACCTGATCTGGTGTGAATGCAGGTGCGATTTCCCAGTCGCAAGTGCGGGACCGCTCCTACGGTCCCAAGCATCGCAGGTGCGACTCCAGGTGAGGTTCCCCTTTCTCGTAGGTGCGGACAAAAGTCCGCAAGAGCGGAACCGCTGGTGCGGCCATCCCTCCGTAGGTGCGAACCCAGACCTTCCCGCCCAGTTCTGCAGGTGCGAGCCCCAGCTCGCAGGCGCGAGACTGCAGGTGCGGTCTCCGAGCCGCAGGTGCGGAATCCCTGTAGGCCAGGCAGTATATATTCTTTGAAACTCGAGATTTCACCCCATTCATTCATTTTCCTCCACCATTAGAGTCTTCTGAGCTTGGGGAGAGCACACCACGACCTAACTACTGTCAAGGTAAGTTAATTCCACTTCAACACTAGTTTAATTCATGATCTTCTAGCTAAATTAACTACTAAATCATTGAAATGTCAAGAATTGCGTAGTAATTTAGGGTTCTTGAGAAATTGGTGAATTACCTATTTATTGCCATAAATTCAAGTAGAAATCATATATTAACGATCCTTAGGCTTCGTGTGAGCGATTCCTCCGTGAGTTTTCGGAATTCGAGCGTGCGGGCCCGGGGTTGGATTTTGGGAATTCTTCAAGAATGTTAAATTATTGAATAAATAGGATAATTTCCCTTTCGGCCCACATCATGCCTTGTGTTTTACTTGATATGAACTATATGCGTAATGAATTAACGTTACATGTTGCTTATGTCCCCGTAGTTATGAAATTTGAGAAAAACTTGTAAGAGATTGTTCACGGAAAAGTATTCTCTTTTAAAAAGGAATAATGTATGTGCATGTGACCGCTTCGCAATTTACATTCCGCGAGCAGAGTGTGATTTCCCCCACTCTTATGGGAACGGGCTGTACGGCACAGCGGATTGAGAGATGCATTTTTGGTACGGGCCGTTCGATCCTCGGCAGTGCATAGAGAGGGATTGAGAGATGCACTTTTTGTATGGGCCGTTCGATCCTCGGCAGTGCATAGAGAGTTTGAGAGATGCACTTTTGGTACGGGCCATTCGATCCTTGGCAGTGCATAGGTGTGAGTACTTTGTGGAGAGGAGCACTTTTGGTATGGGTCGTTCGATCCTCGGCAATGCACGGGCTTGACTATCTTATGACTCCGGCCGGTTGTCCTTACCCTGCATGCGTATGATTTATTTGTTACTAAATTCATGGATATTGATCTGACAGATATTTGGGGAAAAAGTGAAGTGGTAATTGTCTTATTTATTCCCAGTATTCTTCCTGGATTTCAGTATCTTACATATATACTTGTGGCTTCATTGTCTTTACATGCCTACTGTTTCCATTACATCCTGTTAAATTATATTGTTGGACCTTAGCGAGTGTCATGTCGACCTCTCGTCACTACCTCATTGAGGTTAGGCGGGATACTCACTGGGTACATATATATTTATGTACTCATGCTGCACTTCTGTACTTAATTGTATAGGTTCTGAGGCTGGTGTTTCTGGTTATCCGACCGGAGCTTGACATATATTCTGGACTGACTCCATGGTTAGCTGCCTCCCTTGGCGATTCCCAGCAGTGCTATGGAGTTATCTTTTATTTATTTCTGTCTACTTCTCTCAGACAGCAGTACAGTTTATATCATCTTTTGTATATTCTACTAGTCCGCGTGTTGACTTGTGACACTAATTCCTGGCACGCACATAGTAGACTCTTTATTTTGGGACTGTATATATTGGATCATGATCATTGTGCCTATACTTACTTGAGTTAGTTAATGTTTCCGCTTTTATTTAAATGATCTAAGTTTAAAACTTTGGGAATATGTGGGGTTGGTATGTTAAATAAGGATAATCTCACTAGTAAACAACTGTTGGCTTGCCTGACTCCGGTGTTGGGCGCCATCACGACCTGTGTTGGATTTTGGGTCGTGAAAACATGGTATAGATACGGAGCACTAGGTTCACGTAAGTCTCACGAGTCACGGGAAAANTGGGCGTCATCATGACCTGAGTCAAGATTTTGGGTCGTGATAACATGGTATCAGAGCTCTAGGTTCACGTAAGTCTCACGAGTCACGGGAAAACCCAGTAGAGTCTTGCGGATAGGTACGGAGACGTCTGTACTTATCTTCAGGAGGCTATAGGGTGTTAGGAAACCTCTCTTTGTTCTTATCCTATCGTGCAGCTGATGATTTATTAAATTAATTATTCTATTCTCTCACAGATGGTGAGGACGCGCGCATCTGATGTTCCAGACTCAGGAAGGGCCGCTACCCCTGCTAGCAGAGGCCGGGGGAGGGCACCGACCCGTGGTAGGGGATGAGGGAATCCCAGAGCTATTCTGTTCACGCCACCAAAGGACCCTATTATAGAAGAGCAGGATGAGGTGCCTCCGGCAGATCCTGCACCAGTAGACTTCATGACGGCGCCAGGCTACCAGGCAGTCATGGGCCGTATGATGAGGTTTACGGACACTATGTCCCAGGCTAGTTTATTTCTAGCAGATCCTACCACTTCTCAAGCTGGAGGGGGAGCCCAGACCCCTACTGCCCAGGCCGCAGGACCGACAATAGTGTTACATCACACCCCGGGTACACTGCCCGTGGGTGGGGCCCAGCCTGTAATAGCAGCACCGGAGCCCAGACCAGCTGCGGATGGCAATTAGCAGAAGATGTTAGACAGATGGACTCGATTGCACCCTCCAGTCTTCGGGCGTGAGCGAGGTGAGGACGCCCAGGACTTCATTGATAGGTGCAGGGACATACTGCACAACATGATGATCCTAGCGTCCCATGGAGTGGATTTCACCATATTCCAGTTACAGGGCAGAGCTCGCAGGTGGTGGCAGTCTTATATTCTCAGCAGGCCAACAGATTCTCCTACTGTCACATGGGAGCAGTTCACACAGATGTTCTTGGACAGATATATTCCACCCTTTGAGAGGGAAGAGCTGCGGGGTCAGTTTGAGCGCTTAGAGCAGGGGCAGATGTCCGTGATAGATTATGAGGCCAGATTTTCAGAGCTGTCACGCCATGCACTTATGATATTACCCACCGATGCTGAGAGAGTGTGGACGTTTGTAGCAGGGTTGCATCTAGGTATTAGATCCACCATGGATCGAAAGGTGGAGATGGGTACCCCTTATCAGCTTGTAGCGGAGATTGCTCGCAGGATCGAGGGTTATCAGTCAAGGAGCAGGGAGCAAGGGCAGCAGGATAAGAGGGCCAGATTCTCTGGAGATTTCCGAGGTGCCCCCAGCTAGGGGCAGGAGTCAGTATAGCAGTGGTCAGCCCAACAAGCCTTTATATTCAGCACCTCCACCACCTCCCCGAGGTGTTCCAGCGAGGCCTCATTTCAGAGCCATGCCAGAGCGTTCCTACGATCCTCCATCCATTCATAGTTCACATAGTGGTTATCCCAGTCATCCGAGATCCTCCGATCCTTATTTTAGTGCTATGCCTGAGGGCTCTCATCGCCCTCCGGCCCTTCAGGGATCTTCTTCAGGGTAGCAGACTATGCACCTGGGAGTTGCTATGAGTGTGGAGAGCCAGTTCATATGAGGAGGAAGTGTCCCAGGTATCGGGGCAAGGCCGTATAATAGGTCTATTAGCCGATGGGTCCGGCACCAGTAGTTCGACCACCTAGAGGTGGAGGACAGGTCGACAAGGGTCGTCCTAGAGGTGGAGGCCATTCAGGGGGAGGTCAGGCAGCTCCTGTTCACTCCGATGAGGCTCAGTCTTTAGGTGCTCCAACCAGGTTCTATGCCATTCCGGCCAGATCAGATACAGTCGCCTCAGACGCCGTGATCACATGTATTATTTCAGTATGTGGTAGAGATGCATCGGTGTTATTTGATCCAGGATCCACTTATTCCTATGTTTCGGTCTTATTTGCTCATTTTCTGAACGTCCCTCGTGAGTCCTTGGGTTCACCTATTTATGTGTCCACTCCTGTGGATGATTCAGTGGTTGTAGACCGGATTTTCCGGTCCTATGTGATTTCATTTTGTGGGTTGGAGACTCGAGCGGATCTCTTATTGCTCGACATGGTTGATTTCGAGATTATTTTAGGCATGGATTGGCTATCTCCTTATCATGCCATGCTAGATTGCCATGACAAGACAGTTACCTTAGCCGTGCCCGAGTCGCCTAGGCTGTAGTGGAGAGGTTCCTCAGTTAGTACAGCCAGTCGGGTAATTTCATTCTTGAAGGCTCGACATATGGTCGAGAAGGGTTGTCTAGCCTATCTTGCTTATGTGCGGGACACCACCGCTGAGTGTTTGACGATTGATTCAGTGCCAGTGGTTCGAGAGTTTGCGGATGTATTTCCTTCGGATCTTTCGGGCATGCCTCCGGACCGTGATATTGATTTCTGCATTGATTTAGCTCCAGACACCCAGCCTATATCCATTCCTCCGTACCATATGGCTCCGAAAGAGTTGAAGGAGTTGAAGGAGTAGCTTGAGGAATTGTTAGCTAAGGGGTTCATCAGACCGAGTGTATCACCGTGGGGTGCTCCAATTTTATTTATGCAGAAGAATGTGGGTCTATGCGGATGTGTATTGATTACCGCCAGTTGAACAAGGTTACCATTAAGAACAAGTATCCCTTGTCGTGCATCGATGATTTGTTTGACCAGTTGCAGGGTGCTCGTGTGTTTTCTAGGATTGATTTGCGATCAGGGTATCATCAGTTGAAGATTCGGGCTTCAGATGTTCCGAAGATTGCTTTTCGTACGAGATATGGCCATTATGAGTTCCTGGTGATGTCCTTTGGCTTGACTAATGCCCCAGCAGCATTCATAGACTTGATGAATAGGGTGTTCAAGACGTATATTGATTCCTTTGTCATTGTCTTCATTGCTGACATTTTGATTTACTCACGTAGCCTGGGGGAGCACGAGCATCATTTGAGAGTTGTGCTCCAGACTTTGCGAGAACAGAACCTATATGCTAAGTTCTCCAAGTGTGAGTTTTGGTTGGATTCCGTGGAATTTTTGGGGCATGTGGTATCCGGAGAGGGTATCAAGGTTGATCCTCAGAAGATCGAGTAAGTTTAGAGTTGGTCGCGTCCTACTTCAGCTACAGAGATCAGGAGCTTTTTGGGCCTAGCAGGCTATTATCGCTGATTTGTGGAGGGTTTCTCTTCTATTGCATCTCCATTTACTAGATTGACTCTGAAGAATGCCCCGTTTAGATGGTCTGACGAGTGTGAGGCGAGCTTTCAGAAGCTCAAGACAGCATTGACCTCAGCACCAGTTCTAGTATTGCCTTCCGGTTTTGGGATGTATACAGTATATTGCGACGCTTCACGCGTTGGCTTGGGGTGTGTATTGATGCAGAAGGGGAGATTTATTGCTTATGCTTCACGCCAGCTGAAGGTTCATGAGAAGAATTACCCTGTGCACGATTTGGAGTTGGCGGTGATTGTTCACGCTCTTAAGATTTGGAGGCACTACTTTTATGGAGTGTCCTGTGAGGTTTATACAGACCACCGTAGCTTGCAACACTTGTTCAAGCAGAAGGATCTTAATTTGAGGCAGCACAGGTGGCTTGAGTTGTTGAAAGATTATGATATCACCATTCTTTATCACCCGGGCAAGGCAAATGTGGTAGCAGATGCTTTGAGCAGGAAGGCGGAGAGTATGGGTAGCTTGGCTTATATTGTAGCAGAGGAAAGACCTCTAGCCTTGGACATTCAGTCCTTGGCCAATCGCCTAGTGAGGTTAGACCTTTCAGAGCCTCACCGAGTTTTAGCACATGTGGTTGCTCAGTCTTCACTACTGGGGGAGATTAAGGCCCGGCAGTTCTATGATCCGTGCTTAGCTGAGCTTCGGGAGATAGTGGTTCAGGGCAGGGCCAAGGAGGCTACTATTAGCGAGGATGGTGTTCTGAGACTTCTGGGCCGCTTATGTGTTCCTAATGTTGATGGCTTGAGGGAGAGGATTCTAGAGGAGGCACACAGTTCTCGGTATTTAATTCATCCTGGTGCTACGAAGATGTATCGTGACTTGAAGTAGCATTTCTGATGGAGGCGGATGAAGACGGACATTGTGGAGTATGTGAATAGGTGTCTTAATTTGCAGCAGGTGAAGTATGATCATCAGAGGCCAGGAAGCCTACTTCAGCAGATGCCCATTCCTAAGTGGAAATGAGAGCGCATCGTTATGGACTTCGTGGTTGGGTTGCCTCGGACTTTGCGGAAGGTGGACGCGGTTTGGATCATTGTGGATAGACTGACCAAATTGGCGCATTTCATTCCAGTAGCTACTACATATACTTCTGAGAGGTTGGCCCAAATCTACATTCGGGAGATAGTCTGATTGCTTGGTGTGCCGGTGTCCATTGTATCAGATCGAGGTCCTCAGTTCACCTCGCACTTCTGAAGAGCATTGCATAGTGAGATGGGCACCCAGATAGACCTCAACACAGCATTTCACCCTCAGACTGATGGTCAGTCGGAGCGTACAGTTCAGATATTGGAGGACATGCTCAGGGCATATGTGATCGACTTCGGAGGTCAGTGGGACCAGTTCTTTCCTTTGGCTGAGTTTGCTTACAATAATAGTTATCAGTACAATATCGAGATGGCACCATTTGAGGCTTTGTATGGTCGGTGATGTCGTTCTCCTATCGGGTGGTTTGAGTCTGGCGAGGCTAAGTTATATGGCACCGACCTGGTGAGGGATGCCTTGGAGAAAGTGAAGTTAATTCAGGAGAGGCTTTGTACAGCATAGTTCAGATAGAAGAGTTACGCGGATCAGAGGGCGCGTGAGGTATCATTTACAGAGGGAGATAGGGTCCTCTTCAAAGTATCGCCTATGAAGGGTATTATGAGGTTTGGGAAGAAGGGCAAGCTGAGCCCGAGGTTTATAGGTCCATTCGAGGTGTTGAGGCGAGTTTGGGAGGTTGCTTATGAGCTGATCTTGCCTCCCAGTTTATCAGGAGTTCATCCAGTTTTTCATGTGTCCATGCTCCGGAGGTACCACGCCGACTTCTCTCACGTGGTTGATTTCAGCACTATTCGGTTGGATGAGAGGTTGGGCTACGAGGAGGAGCCAGTTGCTATTATTGATAGATAGGACCGCCACTTGAGGTCCAAGAGAGTTTCTGCCGTAAAGATCCAGTGGAAGGGACATCCAGTTGAGGAGGCGACCTGGGAGTCCGAGGAGGACATGCGGAGCAGATATCCACGCATATTCAGCACTTCAGGTATGATTCTAGACCCGTTCGAGGACGAACGTTTTTTTAAGAGGTGGAGAATGTAACGACCCGACCGGTCATTTTGCGTTATCGGACCCCGTTCCCCTAAATGAAACTTACCATGGAGACTTTTTATGATTTATGACTTGCGGGGACTGGTGGTCAGGGATTCGGAGGTGTTTAGAGTGCTATCGGAACAAATGGTTCCTTAAGGTTGGCCTTTAAGGCCAAGTTTGACTTCGGTCAACATTTTTGGCAAACGACCTCGGAATCGAGTTTCGTCAGTTCCGATAGCTTCGTGTGATGATTTTAGACCTAGGCGTATGCTCGGGATGGGTTTCTGATGACCCGAGAGCGTTTCGGCGCCCAATATTGAAATAAGAAGTTCCTTAAGTTCATATTGTTTTTTTGGACGTGTTTTTGTGTTATCAAGGTCCGAACGGAATTCCGAGACTGGGAATAGTTCCCTTATGTCATTTATGACTTGCCTGCAAAATTTGGTGTCATTTCGAGTAGTATAGGTCGGTTCAGCGCGTTGTTAGCGAAATCTAGAAAACTTAAAGTTCCTAAGTTTGGTTCTTGGGGTTTTGAGGTGTGATTTTGAGTTTTGGCGTTGTTTTGGGTGTTCCGAAGGCTTGAACGAGTTCGTATTATGATTTGGGACTTGTTGGTATATTTGGACGAGGGCTCAGGTGGGCCCAGGGGCCTCCCGGGCACCCAAGGGGGCTAAAAACAAGCTAAAATAGCTGCTGGTGCACCTGATCTGGTGTGAACGTAGGTGCGGTTTCCCAGTTGCAGGTGCGTGACCGTTCCTACGGTCCCAAGCATCGCAGGTGCAACCCTAGGTGAGGTCCCCCTTTCTCGCAGGTGCGGACAAAAGTCCGCAGGAGCGGAACCGCTACTGTGGCCATCCCTCCGCAGGTGCGAACCCAGCCTTTCCCGTCTAGTTCCGCAGGTGCGAGCCCCAGCTCGTAGGCGTGAGACCGCAGGTGCGGTCCTCGAGCCGCAGGTGCGGAATCCCTGTAGGACAGGCAGTATATATTCTTTGAAACTCGGGATTTTNCTAAATTAACTACTAAATCATTGAAAAGTCAAGAATTGGGTAGTAATTTAGGGTTCTTGAGAAATTGGTGAATTACCCATTTATTGCCATGAATTCAAGTAGAAATCATATATTAACGATCCTTAGGCTTCAGGTGAGCAATTCCTCCGTGAGTTTTCGGAATTCGAATATGCGGGCCCGGGGTTGGATTTTGGGAATTCTTCAAGAATGTTAAATTATTGAATAAATAGGATAATTTCCCTACTTTGAGAATGCATTGATGTCATTCTACCATATTTGGCTAGTTGCGATTCCTCGGGTGTAGAGTTCGGAGTTCGGGCGCATCCTTTGGTCTGAGGGGTAGATTTGACACGAGGTGAGTCTTCTTTCTAACCTTGTAAGGGGGAATTGTCCCCCCTAGGTGATTTAAATTCTATATGTGATAATTTGTGGGGGCTACGTACGTACAAAGTGACGAGAGTCCGTTCGTGGTGACTATTACTATTATGTCCGAGTAGTTAGGCCCACATCATGCCTTGTGTTTTACTTGATATGAACGATATGCGTAATGAATTAACGTTACATGCTGCTTATGTCCCCGAAGTTATGAAATTTGAGAAAAACTTGTAAGAGATTGTTCACGGAAAAATATTCTCTTTTAAAAAGGAATAATGTATGTGCATGTGACCGCTTTGCAATTTACATTTTGCGAGTGGAGTGTGATTTTCCCCACTCTTATGGGAACGGGCCGTACGCCACGACGGATTGAGAGATGCACTTTTGGTACGGGTCGTCCGATCCTCGGCATTGCATAGAGAGGGATTGAGAGAGGCACTTTTGGTACGGGCCATTCGATCCTCGGCAGTGCATAGAGAGGGATTGAGTGATTCACTTTTGGATGGCCGTTCGATCCTCGGCAGTG
Source organism: Nicotiana knightiana (assembly GCA_005239525.1). NCBI lineage: Eukaryota > Viridiplantae > Streptophyta > Magnoliopsida > Solanales > Solanaceae > Nicotiana > Nicotiana knightiana. The sequence continues at coordinate 73 of ML409316.1, read as the reverse complement.
CACAGAGAGGTTGAGAGATGCACTTTTGGTACGGTCCGTTCGATCCTCGGCAGTGCATAGATGTGAGTACTTT
>ML409314.1:7065-20035 GCA_005239525.1 Nicotiana knightiana | reverse complement strand
TTTCTTTAATGTCCAACAATTTTCGGTACTATGACCCTGGGTGTTAGAGTGATACTCACATCTTGCATTTGAGTCAAAACCTTTTGAATTTGGATTCACATAACGCGGCATGACAGGTTCAATCAAATGATTCTCCAATTGGGGTGAACTCTTTCTTTGGCTCCTCCTGTCTTACATATCCTTGTCGGGGACGAGGATTATATGATGCCTGAAAATTCGGGCAAAGTTGACGGGAACCTTGTGGGGTCGGTGCCCGCCATTACTGGTGATTGGGAGGCCTAGAATAAGCCTGAGCATTAAACACTGTGTATAGTTGTGAAGGAACTGAGTATCGGGGACCCTGGGGTGGATAGTAGTGTTGAGGAGAATTGGATTGTCCTTGTTGGAATTGCACATAAGAAGGAATTACCTCTCTTTGAACTCCTCTGAACCCAGATGCCATCATGGATCCTTCCTCTTTCTTTTTCCGGTTTCCGAAACTGCCTGACCCGCTTTGAATTGCTTGCGTGGTCGCCTTAAGGGCTGCTTGACTCACAATTTTGCCTGATTTCATGCCATTCTCAACTATTTCACCAATCTTAATCGCCTCAGCGAAAGGTTTACCAATGGCGGCCAACATGTAGTGNAAAGGTTTACCAATGGCAGCCAACATGTAATGGAGGTAATCAGGATCCTGAGCTTGGAGAAAATAGTCAATCATTTCTGCCTCTTTCATTGGTGGTTTGACCCTAGCAGCCTGCTCTCTCCACTTGATTGCATATTCTCTGAAGCTTTCTGTTGGTTTCTTCTTTATGTTGACGAGAGAGGAACGGTCTGGCACTATATCAATATTGTACTGAAACTGGTGGACAAAATCTTGAGCCATGTCGTTCCACACATGCCAATGAGAGATGTCTTGATCTATGAACCATTCTGAAGCAATTCCAGTCAAACTCTCCCCGAAGTAAGCCATGAGTAATTCTTCTTTGCCTCCTGCTCCCCTTAATTGGTTACAATACCTCTTCAAATGGGCGATGAGATCATCATGCCCGTCATAATTGTCAAACTTGGGGGTCTTGAACCCGGGTGGCAAATTGACATGAGGGAACATGCATAGATCGGCAAATGACACACTTCTGTGGCCACCCAAACCCTGTATGTTTCTCATGGTTTGTTCCAAGCTCTGCATTTTTCTAGTCATTTCCTCTTGTTCTGTATTCTTGTCAGGATTTTCGATCTCAACTGGGAACATGTTCTGAGGGATATTCTTGTATGAATCTTGAACCTTGAAAGTCAGTTCTAGGGAGTAATGTTGAGCATCACAAGCATTAAGTTGCGGATCAGTGTTGGACTTTTGAGCAAGAGCTGGTTGAGGAACAGTGAAAGTAGGGACAATGGGTACCGTATGTGGGTCATTTCTGAGGGGTGCGGTTGGAGGACGTGGAATGGAAGTACTGGGGATAGTGGGAAGGTTAATGCTTGGACTGAATCCAGGTTGGTACAATGGGTTACTTGTTAGGGAGATGGGCACTTGATTTGCAACTGAAACATTATCCAAAGTCCCTATGGGTAGTGGAGGCGGTGCCTGTCCATTCGCCCAAGCTTGGTACATCTCTGCCAATTGTTGCTTCAACACTCTTACTTCTTCAACCAATCCCGAACTTTGTTCGACCAATTGTTTATGGACATCATCATTATCTGACTCGTTCCCACTGTTGTTTGCCATGCTACTTTTCCCTTTTGATCTCGTGTTGTAAGGGTGAGTTGCCAGTTTAAACCACAAACCAACCACCTCTGTTTAACTATATCTTTTTGCGAAAATCTCACTCAGTAAGCGACTTAGTCTGCTAATTATAAAACTTCTAGAACCACGAACTCGAAACCACGAACGAAATCCACGAACTCGTTCTTTTCTTTTCTTTTCTTTTGCTTTCAAATTTTTTTTTTCTGTTTTTCTTTTTCTGCCGCCTGTTTCCTGCTCTTTCTCTTTTTTTTTTGTTTTTTTTTCTTTTCTTCTCGTCCCTCTCTCCCTTTCTATTTTTTTTATTTTTTTTGGATTAATTATGGTTATGATCGCATTTGATGGGGATTGCCTACGATTCATGACGCCGCATGAATCAGACCATTACGTAGTTCAGGATGGAAATAATTTTTTATTTTTTTTACAAAGAGAAAAGTAATAGTCCAGATACACTTTTTTTTTATATTTTTTTTTTATTTATAAAATGGGGTTGAACCTGATGAAGGTTGCCTACGTATCTCACACCCGGTGAGAATCAAACCCGTGTAGTTCTGTAAAAATAAATTTTAAAAAAAATAATTTAAAAATTGTGCTTTTACATACTAGAACCCTTCAAAAAAGTTACTTTTAAAAAAATATTTTATGAAAACTTGGAGGAAATTTTCTCTTTCTCTCTCATCTATTTAATCGATCTATCCTAAAGCCGGTCAACATTTGAATGAAGCCTACCAAATAATGTTACATATAGCACATAAATATGAACATGTTGGTCCGAAAAATAGGTACCTGTCCTAGACGGACCCGGCCCCTGTGCCGAGTCCCGCTAAGTCCAATGCACATGATGCAAATAAAACGTAGCCTACTAGGGATATTCATTGCTTGTGGCTTGTTCTTCTAGGTTTTCCAAATCTTAAAGGAGATAGTATCTAAACCTGGCTTACCCAGGCGGACAACCCGACCCGAGGAGTGTCAAGCATCACCAGTAGTAGAACAGCACTGGCTAGCTAACGGCTCTCCCGCCTAATCATGTGAGAATAAATCCTTCACCAGAAGCTGATACGCTAACTGGCTTTATTTTAAGACAAAAATTTTTGTGATGCTGGTAGGCAAACACAACATAGCTACCTATAAGAAGACTCAGAGGGGTGCGAGAGAGGATACAATTTATATCAAGTTCAAATAAATATTAAAGCGGTAAATAAGCAACAAATAGCACATTAACAAACACAATAATATTCAAAACATGATAAAAGCTAAACAAGAGTCAATATACAAAGCTCAAATTCTTATTAATTGTTCCCAGTGGAGTCGCCAGAGCTGTCACACCTCTTTTATGTCCCACAACCCTATTACGAGGTTGATTTAGAAGAGTTTTTCCAATCAAAGTGACGTTTTGAAAAGGGATTATTTATTATTTAGAGTCGCCACTTGGAATTGAGTTTTGGTGTTCCAAGCCACCTTTTATCTTGAATCCCTTAACAAAGGATGGTTTGACTCTTAATTTATGGTCTACGAAAACAGAAGACTGAGTAAGGAATTCTGTTGACCGAGGGGAAGGTGTAAGGCACCCCTCGAGTCCCGCGGTTCTAGCACGGTCGCTTTATTGACTCATGTAAGGCTTAAATCAATTTTTAGTTATTCTTGTATTTTATTGATCATGGCTTATTTATTACCGCTTAATTAATTATTATATTTTTATTAGTTGTGTTTACCAAGATGCGGAACGCACACAAGGTACTTCTTTGAAATTAAATATTAAACCAAGGTACGGAATATACACATGGTTATAACATAATTACTTTTAAATCTAAAGGCATCGAGACGCGGAATGCGCACATGATCCTTTTATTATTTAAGCATATCAATTCAAGGTTCGAGTATGAATACATGAGCTAAACATGATTTGTTAGTTAGAGAGTCAAGGAGCGGAAATGCACATATGACTATTTTTATTAATTGATATTAACCAAGGTTCGTGCAAGAACACATGGTTAACTTTTGAAGACGCGTTTAAAATTGTCTAGCATTTTAATCAAGAAAGAGAATTATCAATAATTAAATTATTAAAATACTTTAACGGTAGAAGGAAAATGACTTTTTATTAAAAATTAAATATGTGAGTAGACGTGATGCTACAAATGGGCCTGCATTATTAGTTTAATAGAAAATGGCCTAACAAAATTCTGCTTTTGGTCTAAACTTTTTATTATTTTTATTTTTATTTTTAATAAAAAAATCATCATACAGCCCATGATACCATCATACAAATAGGCCTGCTTTATTAGTTTATTCGTGTGTGATTGGTATTGTTGTCTTTGAACGTTGTGATACTTGGCTTGATTTAAGTGTGATAAGAATAATCACGGGATTGAATCGGTCTTTACGCCACGGCAGAGTGATGATTGAATATATTGAGGGATCGGGCCGTACGCCACAATAGAGTGATGATTGATTATATTGTGGGATTGGGCCATACGCCACGGTAGAGTGATGAGAGAGTATATTATGGGATCGGGCCGTACGCCACGACGAGATTGAGACTACAGGATGGGATCGGGCCGTACGCCACGCCGAGATTGAGACTATAGGATGGTATCGGGCCGTACACCACGGCGAGATTAAGACTACAGGGTGGGTTCGGGCCGTACGCCACGGTGAGGATTACAGAATGGGATCGGGCCGTACGCCACGGCGGATAACAACCTTGGTGGATGTTGGAATGTTATTTGATGTTTAATATTGATGTACTTGGTTATTTGTCTTACATGCACTATTTTCCTTACATCCTGCTTACTTTATTTCTGTTGGACCTTAGTGAGTATCGAGTCGACTTCTCGTCACTACTTCTTCGAGATTAGACGGGATACTCACTGGGTACATATTCATGTATGTACTCATGCTGCACTTTCATTTCTTCTATACTTGACTGTACAGGTCCGGAGGTTGGTACGTCTGATTATCAGTCCGGTGCTAGATACTGACTTGTGTTGGTTATACTTCACTGTGAGCTGCTCTTCCTGGCGATTCCTTGCAACACCCTGGAGTTTCCTTTTGTTATTTTCCCCGTCTATTCCATCCAGACTGTGGATTTGTATATATGTTGATATATCCTCCTTGTATATCCCGATAGCTACTCGTCACACTAGTTCCTGGCACACACGCGTACATTTTGGGTTTTTGGGCTGCATTTTCATACATATGCTTATCTTTTGACTCACATATCAGATGTCTTATTTTCATGTCACCGGATAATATCATGTAAATAAATGCTTAAAACTTGAAAAAGTTGGATTAATTAATCACATGGGAAGGGTAACACTTGGTAGAATTTATGTTGGCTTGCCTAACCCTGTTGTTGGGCACCATCACGACCCGTGTGGGAAATTGGGCCGTGACAATTGATTTTTGGCCAACGTGTCTTGAAATATTTCAAGTGGACCAGCGGTTGGATGAGATCGCGCAGTATAGCGGAGTTATGTAGGGGTATGACCTTTGGTATCATATTCATGTGTTTTTGATTTTTACGGTGTGTGCCAGGATGTTAGTATGATATGGTGATGGTAATTGTTAATGGCAGGATGGTCCTCTCGTGTGGATGTTTTATATAATTTGGTTTCATTGGGAAGTTGCTGATAAGTGCACGAATTGCACAGGTTTTGGCTTCGAATTTTATCGATGTGTCGAATGGTTGGTGTCATGTTATCAAGGTGGTTGTGATGGATGAGAGGAGGTCATTGGACCTAGAATGAATATTTTCGGAATTTTCTACAGCATAGTTGGAAGGACAAATATTGGGAGTCGGCTTCGAAATTTGCTATAATTCCTGTTTGGGAAGGGGGAGTTTCATGTCTGGCTGATCGGACGAATGGTTGTTAGTTCTATGTGCTTCTTTCATCATCGGTAGTGTATGGAAGTGTTAGAGCGAGGCATTTCTTGATAAGAGGTTGTGTATCGGTATTGGGTTGTTCTGAGCAGTTATGGTGGTTAAGAGTTATTGCTATGAGAGTTCACGTGGTGTATTATGTGATTTCATTTGGGGTATGTATATGGCTTGATTCAACATGTTCAGACTTGTTCAGTTTATAGTTGTGGAAATTTTGATCTGGTATATCATTTCAGAAGTGGGAACTGGGTTCTAAGGTTTATGGGCTAGGATTTGGATTTCGAAATTTCGACGGTATTATGCTATGGGACCTATATGGGATAGGGTGACGTGGGATCACCCCGCGTATGTGCATGGTAAGCTACGTAATAGTTTGATAGTGTTGGAGAACAACTCTTGGCACGTTCAAGGACGAACATATGTTTAAGTGGGGGAGGATGTAACGACCCGGCCAGTCGTTCTGAGAATTTAGCCCCGTTTCCCATGTTTCTACTTCAGTTTATGTGGTTCAACTCCATTTATGTGTGTTGGGTCGGTTGGTTCAGGTTCATAGTGGTCATGGTGAGAACTGAGGCAATTAGTCTCTCAAGGTAGCCTAATAGTTGAGAAGTCAACTGAGAGTTGACTTATTGGTGAACGACCCCGGAATGCGGATTTTACAGCTCAAATAGCTTCATTTGGTGATTTGGAACTTAGGAGTGTGTTCAAAATATTTTTGTGATGTCCGGAGTAGAATTAGGCTTGAATTGGCGAAAGTTAGTTTTTGGCAATTTTCGATCGGCAATGGAAAATAGGCTATTGGGGTCGGAATGGAATTCCAAAAATTGAAACAGGTTCGTAATGTCATTTTGGATATGTCTGCAAAATTTCAGGTCAATCAGAGGTGTTTTGGTTGGTTTCGGCATAGTTGGCGAAATTTGGAAGTTTCAAAGTTCATAGACTTGAAATTGACGTAATTTTGGTGTTTTCATGTTGTTTTTGTTGTTTCTAAGGCTCGACTACGTTGGAATAATGCTATGGGGTGTGTTGGTATGTTGGTTGGGGCCCCCAGGGGCTCGGGATTGATTTCAGATGGTTGGCGGGGTTTTGAAATTGTAAAATCTCAGATAATAGCAGCTGGTGTGAAGTTCTGGTGTTGACCGCACCTGTGGTAGGGCAGCTGCAAGTGCGATGTCGCAGGTGCGATGGGCAGTGCGCGGGTGCAAAAAAAGGCTAGGCAGGGGATTTTCCGCAGGTGCGAAGCTTTGTCTGCACCTGCGAAGCTGCAGGTGCGGAATTGGTCCGTTAAGTGGGATTCCGCAGGTGCGCACCTAGGACCGCAGGTGCGACTAAGTGTCCGTTGGTGCGGAAATGCTGTAGAAACAATATATAAGAGGCATCCGTGAAATTCATTTCAGTTCACCATTTTTGCATGCGAGAGGATCTCTTTTGAAGGAAGATTGGGGAGGGGATTCGTGATTCTTTAGTGAAGGTAAGTTCTCGGGTTATTAACATCATTTCTATGCTATTTTAATTCGGATTAGGCTTGTATTTGAAGGATTAAAGTAAGAAAGAAATTTGGAAAATGGGAGGAAAGAGTTGGGAATTTCTTTTGGCAATTTTAGTGCGCAATTGTGGTCCGATTTTGATGTTTTTGGTATGTACGGTCTCGTGGGAGGATAAGGGTTCTTGTGATGTAAATATTATCGAATTCTGAGACGTGGGCCCGAGGCTCGGGTTTGGCCGAATTTCGAGATTCTTGTATAAATTGATAATTTTTTATTGGGTTGTGTTTCTTGAGTATATATTAATGATGTTGAACTGGTTTTGGCTAGATTCGGAGCAATCGGAAGCCAATTTGAGAGGCAAAAGCATAGTGGACTGGTGTTGTGGTCCGGTGGAGGTAAGTAATGGTTATAAATCTTGTCCTGAGGGTATGGAACCCCGGACTACATATTTTCTCACTGATTTTGGAATGGCGCACATGTCGGATGACCAGTATGTGGCGCATACTGATTTTTGGATTGGACTAGGTCCTCTCCGCGACAACTAATGGGTTGCATATTTTACTTGAAACCTTATGTTAAATTATGTTCTAAATATTTGTGAAATATTTGGGCTATAAGCCGTGTTTGGGGCCTCATGTCGATCTGTTTAGACCCCTTGGGGGCTTTTTACTGTTGTTTTTCCTCACTATTTGTTGATGATTTCACTCAGCATGATTGTGCATACCGTTTTTCGAAACTCAGCATGATTTACACCACTTTGAGATTTAAACTGATGTTTTGGGTCGAGTACCCTGTTTTACTGATTCGCCCGAGGGGCCTTTCGAGTGGTTCTGCTGAGTGTGGCCGAGGGCCAGAGTGATTTTGAGGTGCTGAGTGTAGCCGAGGGCCAAGAGTGATGGTGAGGTGCTGAGGATATTAGCGCTTGGTCTGAAGGAGCCCCTCCGGAGTCTGTACACACCCTAGTGAGCGCACCGAGTGCCGAGTAACGAGTGATTGGGAGGCATGAGTGGCTGTGAGGTATGCCCGAGGGGCTGATTATGAGTGAATGTGAGGCATGCCTGAGGGGCTGATTGTGATACATATTTTTTCCCGAGGGGCTACTTATGATTTTACTACTTTTATTTGCATACTAAATCTTTCAGTTTGAAGTTGTTAAACATATGCATTCTTTAAAGGATTTTTCTGAAGATGATTTTAAGGCATGATGATTTCACATATCTATGTTATACTTTTGGAAAGAAAGGTTGTGCCTCTTGTGATTTGATGACATTGATTTTATGTGTTTCTTGCTGCTCAGACCTGATTTATTTTCATTACTACTGAGTTGGCGTACTCACATTACTCCTTACACCTTGTGTGCAGATTCAGGTGTTAGGGCGGGGTGAGTTGTCTATCTGTTCCAGAGATTCTCGAAGGTTTGCGAGGTAGCTGCATGCGTCCTCAGTCCTGCTCCCTCTCTTGTTTAATATTATAGAATTTATTTTCGTTGAGTTTTATATTTATGTAGATGCTCATGACCAGTGACTCCGGGTTCTCGGGGGATTGTATTTAATGTTCAACATAGATTTAACTATTTTATAAATGTTTAAAGGAAACTTTTACGGGTAATCAATATTGTAAAGAGGTAAATGGGAGTTTATTATGATTTGAGTGAAGTTTTGGCTAGCCTAGTTCCATGATAGGCGCCATCACGACTGACCTGGATTTGGGGTCGTGACACTTGTACATGCCGAGCGGCATTTTATCAATTTTATAGTTATGAATTGAAGTTAGTTGTTAAATTCTGCTTTTATTTTTCGTTATTCCGCAATTGATAATATTACCTAGTCGTAGAGACTAAGTGCCGTCATGACATCTTACGGAGGGAGAATTGAGTTGTGACATGAAGGCTCACGTGACTAAAGATTCGTGTTCACGCTTCAAGAAGTAACCCGTGAAATTCCGTTTGTATTAGTTGTCCATATTACATGTCATTTTGATATTTGCATTGCTTCCGCTTCTTGTAATAATCCATCATTTGGTATCATGGTGCACTCACATCTAGTTAGATAACTAGGTTTTTTCATCAAACAAGAATATCGTGTTTATGTGCATTTTTGAAATACATGTATATGTTATTTTCATAAAAATTGCACTGCTGTTATGTGAATTAACTGTGCAAAATTTTTAGATCATTCTTGTAATCATGAGATATCTTTTTTTAATATTTGATTGGGATGATCTAGATATTTTGGGTAAATACCAAAAAAATGCAAAACCCTATTTTGACCGAATTGACGGTTTTTTCGGAGGTCAACGAACTCGTCGGACTCCGATTGAGCAAAAATTTGGTGGATCCATCAAAAATGACGTGGTGAGAAAAATTCATTGCTTTAGCAGGGAATCATAGGGGGTTCTTGGCATTTTGAGGTCGTTTGGGCTGTGTTTTAGACATTTTTCTATTTTCTGGAAATTATTTCTTAATAATTTTAATTCGTTTCTAATTCAATAGTGGTGAGGGTTACCCCATGGTCTCCATGATTAAACTCTAATGAAATAGTGGGTTTACACATTGATGATTAGTCTATAGGTGTGTTCTTGTATTAAATTCAATAGTAGAGGTGTAAGATTTTATTGACTATGTCTTACAAGGTATCTTTGATATTGTGTGATGATATAATTATTTTGTAAGAAAGTGAAATCCTCTGTTTGATATCCTGGATGACTAATGATTGGTGCGTTTGGCATATTTGTGCATAAAATATTTCTCAAATTTGTGTTTATGTCATCATGCCCTACGTGATTACTAGTCTTGAATTTTCGATGAAGAATTTTGTTCTCTGGATGGAGGTTGTAATGAAGTGAAATATGATAGTATTTTGTATGATTTATATATTATTGGTATATCTTTTAAGCTATGGTCCATATTCTGCCTTAAAATAATTTTATGAGCTACATGTATATTCACTTATAAATTGAGAATTTTATGAGTAATAAATAGTTCCCACTAAAGTGGTTTGTTTATTTGAACTCATGGAAAATTCTTAATTAATTGTACATGTGAAATTATGTCTATTCATGGATTGAGCATTATGATTAATAAGTAGGATCCACAAAATGGTCTATTTATTAGAGTAACTAAAATCTGCTTAATGTACCATGTGAAAGTTATCCTTGATAAATCTACATTAGCGGTGGAGGATTTTAACTAGAAAAGAGTTTTATCATTGGGTACTAGTGAGACCAACTCCATCCATGAGAAGAGATATTGGGGTTTTTCGCCAAACGGGGGAAAATATGATATTAGGCGCTCGTTTGTTTAATAAAAGGATAATTTAATGCAAAATGTAACGCCCCGACTGGTCGTTTTGCGTTATGGGGCCCCGTTCCCCTAAATGAAACTTCCCATAGCGGCATTTTATGATTTATGACTTGCGGGGACTGGTGGTTCGGGATTCGGAGGTGTTTAGAGTGAAATAGGAACAATTGGTTCCTTAAGCTTGGCCTTTAAGGCCAAGTTTGACTTCGGTCAATATTTTTTATAAACGACCTCGGAATCGAGTTTCGTCGGTTCCGATAGCTTCGTGTGATGATTTCGGACTTGAGCGTATGTTCGGATTGGGTTTCTGATGACCCAGTGGCATTTCGGCGCCCATAATCGAAATAAGAAGTTCCTTAGGTTCATATTTTGGTTTGGGGCTTGATTTTATGCCATCTAGGTCCGAATAGAATTTTGGGACCGGAATAGTTCCGTTATTTCATTTATGACTTGTTTGCAAAATTTGAGGCCATTCTGAGTAGTATAGATCTGTTCGGTGCATTGAAATGAATTTTAGAATCTTAAGTTTGATTCAATTTGGTTTTGGGGTTGAATTCTGAGTTTTGTTGTTGTTTTTAGCGTTCCGTAAGTTCGAGCGAGTCCATATCATGAATACAGACTTGCCGGTGCTTTTGGACGGGGTCCCGAGGGGCTCGGGGTGAGTTTTGGACCCTCGAGAGCTAAGTTTGAAAAACCAGATTTTTGTTGTCTGGTTTCCTTCTTCACGATCGCGGAAGGAGGGTCGCGATCGCGGAGAAGGAATTGGGCTGGGTTGCTGATTGCTCTACACGATCGCAGATAACTCTTCGCGATCGCGGAAGGTTGGGTCCTTGTCCTTCGCGATTGCATCCTCTTCCTCGCGTTCGCATAGAGTTAGATCGGGGCCAAGCATAATTGCCCTTCGCGATCGCAGGACCTCCTCCGCGTTCGCAGAGGTCTGGCCAGTTGGCTTTCGTGATCGTGGGCCCCATGTCACGATAGCGGTTAAGGAATAGCTGGGCAGTTAACTTATATACAGGATTTGGGTCATTTTTCCCCATTTCCATCTTCTTCCTTGAGTTAGTGAGAGCTTCCAAGAGGGGTCACCCAACCTACTGCCAAGGTAAGTAAATTCCTTACTTAACACTTGTTTTAAACATAAATTTCTAGTTAATCCCTATTTTAAAATATCAAATTCATGAAATTGGGTAGTAACCTTAGGGCTTTTGAAGAACTTGTGAATTATCCGTTTAAGGCCATGAATTCAAGTATAAATCACATAATTATGATCCTTAGGCTTCGGGTGAGTGACTTCTTCAAGAATTTTTGGAATCCGAGCGTGCGGGTCCGGGGTTGGATTTTGGGAATTTCTCAAGAATGTTGGGTTATTGAAAAACCAGGATAATGTTTCCTATTTTTGAGCATGCATTGATGTAATTATACTATATTTGTCTAGTTGCGAGCCGTCGAGGGTAGATTTCAGAGATTCGGGCGCATCCTTGATCCGAGGGGTGGTTTCGTCATGAGGTGAGTCTCCTTTCTAACCTTGTAAGGGGGAATTGTCCCCCTAGGTGATTTAAATGCTATATGTGATAATTTGTGGGGGCTACGCACGTACAAAGTGACGAGAGTCCGTACGTAGCGACTATTCTTATTATGTCCGGGTAGTTAGGCTCACATCATGCCTTGTGTTTTTATTGATATGAACTATATGCGTGCTGAGTTTACATTTCATATTGTTTACATTCCTGAAGTTATGAAATTTGAGAAAAACTTGTAAGAAATTTGATGATGGAAAGGAATTCTCTTTTAAAAAGGAATAATGTATGTGCATGTGACCGCTTCGAAAATTGTATTTCGCGAGCAAAGTGTGATTTCCCCACTCTTTTGAGAGGCTCACTTTTGGGACGAGCCGATCGATCCTTCGGCAGTCCGCAGAGAGATTGAGAGATGCACTTTTGGGACGGCCGGTCGATCCCTCGGCAGTGCATGGAGAGATTGAGAGATGCACTTTTGGGACGGGCCGATCGATCCTTCAGCAGTGCGTAGAGAGGTTGAGAGATGCACTTTTGGGACGGGCCGATCGATCCCTCGGCAGTGCATGGAGAGATTGAGAGACGCACTTTTGGGACGGGCTGATCGATCCTTCGGCAGTGCGTAACGAGGTTGAGAGATGCACTTTTGGGACGGGTCGATCGATCCTTCGGCAGTGCATAGAGAGCTTGTGAGGTGCACTTTTGGGACGGGCCGATCGATCCTTTGGCAGTGCACGAGCGTGACTATCCTGTGACTCCGGCCGGTTGTCCTCACCCTACATGAGTATGCTTTATTTGTTATTAAATTTCATGAAATTGATCTAACAGATATTTTGGAAAAAAGTGAAGTGGTAATTGTTTTATTTATCCTCAGTATTCTTCTTGGATTTCAGTATCTTACATATATATATACTTGTTGCTTCACTGCCTTACTTGACTACCGTTTTTATTACATTCTGTTCATTTATACTGTTGGACCTTAGTGAGTGTCATGTCTACCTCTCGTCACTACCTCTTTGAGGTTAGGCGGGATATTCACTGGGTACATATATATATATATATATATAT
>MDKJ01072612.1:0-13233 GCA_005239525.1 Nicotiana knightiana | reverse complement strand
TAATATTCAGATGTGTATTCAGATTCAGACGTCTTAATCTTAAAAAAAACAAATGAGGCCTTATTGCGATCGCACTGAACAAAATCAGCTGGGCCCAAAATTACTATCCGCGATCGCGTCCAAAAACACGCGATCGCACTGAAGGATTTATCTGATGCTCAAGAAAACTAGAAACAACAGAAGACTAAACTAGAAATATACCCGTTGAACACCCGAAACACACCCGAGGCCCCCGAGATCCCAAACAAAACTACCAACTAACCCTAATACCTCATTCAAACTTGGTCGAGCCTTAAAAACACGTCTCATAACATCAAAATCATCAAATATGCATAGATTCAAACCTAAGAACTTATGAAATTTCTAAAATTCACGTCCAATGCCGAAACACATCTAAACTCGTCCGAATGACCTCAAATTTTGCACACAGGTCACATATGACATTACGGACCTGCTGTCGCTTTTGGAATTCCATTCCGAGTCCGATATCAAAATTTCACCTATCGGCCGAAATCGCCGAAATTCTAACTTTTGCCAATTCAAGCCTAAATCCACAGCCGACCTCGAACACATTCCGAACACGCTCCTAACCCAGAAATAACTCAACGGAGCTAACGGAGTCGACGGAATTCCATTCCGGATCCGTCTTCACACAGCTCAAGCTACGACTAGATTTCTAAAGCTAAATTCTACATCTTTGGACTATGTGTCCAAAATCACCCTGGATATCATCACTCAACGCTCCGACAAGTTCCAATAACATAAATAGAAATAAGAGAAGCGGTTATTAGAGGATCGGGGCGCTAACTCTCAAAATGACCGACCGGGTCATTACATCCTCCCCCTCTTAAGAAAATCGTTCGTCCTCGAACGAGCATAGAAACATACCTGAAGCTGTGAAAAGATGAGGGTACTAACTCCGCATATCCTGCTCGGTCTCCCAAGTTGCCTCCTCGACTGGCTGACCCCTCCACTGAACCTTTACTGATGCAATATCCTTTGACCTGAGCTTCCTGACCTGCCTATCCAATATAGCTACTGGCTCCGTAACATATGATATGTCCTTGTTCAACTGGACTGAACTGAAATCCAAAATATGAGTCGGGCCACCATGATACTTCCTGAGCATGGAGACGTGGAACACCGGATGAATCCCTGCTAGGCTGGGGGGTAGGGCTAGCTCATAAGAAACCTCCCAAACCCATCGCAATACCTCAAAAGGGCCAATAAATCTAGGACTCAGCTTGCCTTTCTTCTTGAATCTCATGACGCGCTTCATAAGCGATACCCGAAGCAAAACCCAATCACCAGCCATAAATGCCAAGTCACGAACCTTTCGGTCCGCATAGCTCTTCTGCCTGGACTGAGCTGTGCGAAGTCTCTCCTGAATCACCTTCACCTTGTCTAGGGAATCCTGAACCAAGTCTGTACCTAACAATCGGGCCTTGCCCGGCTCAAACCATCCCACGAGAGACCTGCACCTCCTACCATACAAAGCCTCATACGGAGTCCTATGAATGCTGGACTGGTAGCTGTTGTTATAAGAAAACTCTATAAGAGGCCAGTATCGATCCCATGACCCTCCAAAATCTATCACACAGGCACAGAGCATATCCTCGATAATCTGAATCGTGTGCTCGGACTGCCCGTCCGTCTGAGAGTGAAAAGCTATGCTCAACTCTACCCTGGTGCCTAACTTCTGCTGAACAACTCTCCAGAACCGTGAAGTGAACTGTGTACCTCTGTCTGAAATGATAGATACTGGAATACCGTGGAGGAGAACAATCTCTCTGATATAAATCTCAACCAACTTCTCTAATGAATATGTAGTCAGCACTAGAATGAAATGGGATGATTTGGTCAGCCGATCCACAATCACCCAAATGGTCCAACCACAAAGTCCATGGTGATCCGCTCCCACTTCCACTCTGGAAGCTCAATCTGCTGAAGTAACCCTTCCGATCTCTGATGCTCACATTTGACTTGCTGACAGTTGGGACACTTGGCTACAAGCTCCGCTATATCCTTCTTCATCCTTCGCCACCAATAGTGCTGTCTCAGATCCTGGTACATCTTCGCGGTACGTGGATGGATGGAATACCGCAAACTATGGGCCTCCTCAAGAATCAACTCCCGAAGCCCATCCACATTGGGCACACAGATCCGAACCTACATCCTCATCACACCATCATCTCCTATAGTCACATCCCTAGCATCACCCCGCCGAACTCTATCCTGAAGAACCAAAAGGTGGGGATCATCATACTGGTGCTCTCTGATACGGTCATAAAGGGAAAATCGAGCAACAACACAAGCTAATACCCGGCAAGGTTCAGAAAGATCCAATCTCACGAGCTGACTGGATAAGGACTGAACATCTAAGGCTAGAGGCCTCTCAGCTGCCTGAAGGTATGACAAACTCCCTAAACTCTCCGTCCGGTGACTCAAGGTGTCGGCGACCACATTGGCCTTCCCCGGGTGGTGTAATATAGTGATGTCATAGTCCTTTAGAAACTCCAACCACCTATGCTGGCGCAAATTTAGATACTTCTGCCTGAATATGTGCTGCAAACTCCGGTGATCCGTGAATATCTCACAGGGAACACCATATAAATAATGACGCCATAGCTTCAAGGCGTGAACAATTGCTGCCAACTCGAGATCATGAACAGGGTAGTTTTCTCATGAACCTTCAACTGTCTGGACGCGTAGACAATCACCCTACCGTCCTGCATCAACACTGCTCCTAGGCCAATCCTCGAAGCATCACAATAGACAGTATAGGACCCAGAACTTGTAGGCAAAACCAACACAGGAGCTGTAGTCAGGGTTGTCTTGAGCTTCTGGAAGCTCTCTCACACTCCTCAGTCCATATAAAAGGTGCACCCTTCTAGGTCAGTCTGGTCATAGGCGCTGAAATAGATGAAAATCCCTCCACAAAACGATGATAATACCCAGCCAATTCGAGGAAATTGAGGATCTCAGTAGCTAAGGACGGTCTGGGCCAACTCTGTACCGCCTCCACCTTTTTCGGATCTACCTTGATCCCATCCGAAGACACCACATGGCCTAGGAATGCCACAGAATCAAGCCCCAAATTCACACTTAGAAAACTTAACGTACAACTTCTTCTCTCTCAATGTCTGAAGCACGGTCCCCAAGTGCTACTCATGGTCCTCCTGGGACTGAGAATATACCAGAATGTAATCAATGAACACAATGACGAAAGTATCAATATAAGGCCGAAATATGCTGTGCATCAGATGCATGAAGGCTGCCGGGGCATTGGTCAGCCCAAATGACATAACAAGGAACTCATAGTGGTCGTATCTGGTTCTGAAGGCAGTCTTCGGGATATCCGGTTCCCGAATCTTCAACGGATGAGAACCCGAACGTAGATCAATCTTGGAGAACACCCTAGCACCCTGTAACTGGTCAAATAAATCATCAATGCGAGGCAATGGGTACCTGTTCTTCACTGTCACCTTATTCAGTTGCTGGTAGTCAATACACATACGCATCGAGCCATCCTTTTTCTTCACAAATAACACCGAAGCACCCCAAGGTGATACACTGGGCCTGATGAACCCCTTCTCAAGAAACTTCTGCAACTGCTCCTTCAACTCCTTCAACTCAGGAGGAGCCATGCGATAGGGAGGAATAGAAATGGGATGAGTGCCCGGCAACAAGTCAATGCCGAAATCAATGACTCTATCGGGCGGCATACCCGGAAGATCAGCTGGAAATACATCAGAATAGTCCCTGACAACTGGAACTGACTCAACTATAGGGGTCTCAGCGCTAACATCTCTCACATAAGCCAAATATGCATCACACCCCTTTTCGACCATCCGCTGAGCCTTAAGAAAAGAAATGACTCGGCGGGGAGTATACTCTAAGGAACCTATCCACTCTAACCTCGGTAATCCTGGCATAGCCAGCCTCACGGTCTTGGCGTGAAAATCAAGAATAACATAGTAGGGAGACAGCCAGTCCATACCTAATATAACATCGAAATCTACCATACTGTGTAGTAAATCAGCCCTGGTCTCAAAACCACTAATAGCAATCAAACATGACCGATATACGCGGTCCACAACAAGAGAATCTCCCACTGGAGTAGAAACATAAATAGGGGAACTCAAAGAATCCCGAGATATCCCCAGATGTGAAGCAAAATAAGAAGACACATATGAATATGTAGAACCTGGGTCAAATAATACCGATGCATCTCTATGACAAACAGGAACAATACCTGTGATGACCGAATCTGAAGCAATGGCCTCGGATCAGGCCGGAAGAGAATAGTAACTGGCCTGGCCTCCCCCTCTAGGGTGACCTCGACCTCCCCGACCTTCACCTCGAGCTGCCTGAGGTGGTGGGGTAGCAGCTGGGGCTGGAGGACCTGGTGGAAGACGTGGAGCCTAATAAGTCTGAGGTGGTGCACCCTGATAAGTTTGAAGTGGTGCACCCCTCCTCGCTCTGGGTCAATCTCTGATCATATGACGAGGGTCACCACGCTCAAATTAACCCCTTAGAGGATGTGGCAGCCGCTGCTGACTCTGATCTGGCCTGCTGGACTGGCCAGTGATAGCACCTCGAGCAGGAGGCGCCTGAGATACTGATGGTGCATAATAAGGCTCATGAGGTCTAGGAGGAGCTAGAATACCACTGGTTGTTGGGAGAGCTGAATGAACGGGGCGACTCACAAAACCCCTACCATAGCGTGTTGCTGGTGCACAGGCTCCTGAAAAATGACCAGTCTCTCGAGACCTCTTGGCCTCTCTCTCCTCCTTGTCCTGGGATAACATAGTCTCAATCCTACGGGTAATACTCACGGCCTGCTGGTAACTAATATTGGTCTCCAGCTCTCTGGCCATGCTGGTCCGAATACTCGGGTAGAGTCCCTCAATAAAGCGTCGAACCCTCTCTTTAACGGTGACAACCAAAGTTGGTGCATGGCGAGCCAAATCGCTGAAATGGACTGCATACTGTGACACAGTAATGGCACCCTGGCGTAGCTGCTCAAACTCCGCACGCCAAGCATCCCTGAAGCTCTGAGGGACAAACTCAAGTAATAACATCTCGGAGAACTGAGCCCAAGTAAGTGAAGCTGCCTCGTCCAGGCTACTAAGCTCAAAATAACGCCACCACTGATAAGCTGCTTCCCTCAGCTGGAAAGAAGTGAAAGAAACCCCACTCGTCTCCACAATACCCATAGTGCGGAGAATGCGATGACACCCCTCAAGAAAACCCAGGGCCTCTTTGTATATTCATCCGAAGCTAGTCCGCTGAACGTAGGTGGGTGGTACTTCTTGTACCTCTCAAGTCGGAGCTGCTCTGCCTCAGGAATAGCTATCCTAGTATCATGCTGGGCTGGAGCTGCTGGGGGCATAGGAATATACTCTAGAACCTGCCCAATATGAACCCTCTACTCAGGAGTACGGGCTGCGGGAGTCTGTGTCCCTCCCCTGGCCTGGGATGTAACTGGAACTATCGGGAGTAGACCCGCCTGAGACAGAGTACCAAAGGCACTCAAGAACTGAGCCAATGTCTCCTGGAGGTCTGGAGTAACAGTAGGGACCTCCTGTGTCCCTCCAGCTGTAGCTGCTGGGGGCTCCTCTACCTCTGCTCTAGCCGGTGCTCGGGCTGCACCGCGTGCTCGTCCTCTGCCCCGGCCCCTTCCTCTGGTGGCTCTGATAGGGGCTCGAGTGCCTGGTCATCAGTACGTCCGGTACAAGTACGAACCATCTGCAAGTAAGAATAGAATAGAGTTTAAGAATTTGATGACAGTAACTAGCACGATAAAGAATTCCAAGGAATTTGATTGTTCTTAACAGTTACATAGCCTCTCGAAGATAGACATGGACGTCTCCGCACCGACCTGCGAGACTCTAATAAACCGGCTTGTGACTCCTATAAACCTAGACACTCTGATACCAACTTGTCACGACCTGTTTTTCCCTCCGAAGGGTATCGTAACGACACCTAGTCTCTACGACTAGATAAGCCTAAAATTTGCGGAAAATAATAGAATCAATAAAATAAGGACAGAAAAGAACTCAAGAAGATATAACATAACTTCTCAGTATGTATACTTTCACTTCCCAAAACCCGAAATGTCACGATAGTCACAAGCTCTGTACTAAATGTAGCTCTATACAATGAAATAGTGGAAAAATACATAAGTCCTCTATGCCTATACTAGAGTAGAAGGGGACTCTTGGGATTCTGCGGACGTGGCAGAATTACCTCGCGGTCTCCTGGCAGCTGCTAGAACGACTCCTAACCACGATACTGTGTGCTGGTACCTGGATCTGCACATGGGGAAAACATGCACTGGAAAGGTTGTGAGTACTCCACATTCGGTACTTTGTAAGTGCCAAGCCTAACCCCAGTCAAGTAGTGACGAGGTCAGGTTGAGGCTTTACTGAGTTTTTAAAATAAGTCAATATAAATATAAAACAGTGAAAACATAGATGAGCAATGAGAAACATGATAAATGGAAACTGGGAGAAATTATAACAAACAGAGAGCCCTCAGCTCACCACAACATATATCTTAACAGTAAATGTGCAATGCAGTACAATGGGAAAGCTCCCGGATCTCAGTCCGTAGTCCCAATTTAAATATGCTATGCAGTATAGGGGGAAAGCTCTCAAATATCTGTCTGTAGTCCCAATTTAAATATGCATTTCAGTACAGGGGAAAAGCTCCCGGATCTCAGGCCGTAGTCCTAATTTAAATATGAAATGCAGTACAAGGGGAATGCTCCCGAATCTCGGTCCGTAGTCCCAATTTAAATATGCAAAGCAGAATTATGTCGGATACAGCTTAATTAAAAAGTCCAGGAAAACAACAGGCAAGAATAGAGTAAAGCTACCTAAGCATGGTGGGACTAGTAGCAAATAAGAGGAAATCAAGTAAGGACAGGTAGACATGCTTACTCTTAAGCTAACTACTCAGTTAAGAGAGGAAACAATAATATTTGAATGAAAATGAGTGATTTCATGGAAGTAAAAATAGGATTTTAGCAACAATGACCCGTGTACGCACTCGTCACCTCATGTACACGGCGTCCACGTAACAAAATCAGTATAAAAATGCCTAAGGGGAAGTCCCCAACAGAGAATTAGGCAAGCCACTTACCTTGACTGCGCTAATCAACTCAATACCACGCTCTTGCCACGAGTATCCAACTCCGGGTGGCCCAAATCTAGTAAATTCGATTACATAATGTAAATAACACTTTAAGGAATCAAAATAGCTAATTAATTCGAAGCTAATACGCGAAATTAGGAAATTCGCCCAAAAAGTCCCCCGGGCCCACGTCTCGGAATTGGGTAAAAATCACATTTTCTGAACCCCCATTCACTCACAAGTCTAACCATATAAGAATCTCGCAAATCGGAGGTCAAACACCCAATCAAAATTCAACAATTTTGTCTATGAAGTTCATCCCATTTTTCCCATTGTCTACCCACAAATTTTGAAAGTAAAGGTTGAATTTAAGATTGGAATCATGGAATTTGATCTACAATGGATGGAAATCACTTACCCAAATTACCCAGGTGCAAAAGTCTTCAAAAATCGCCCTTCCCGAGCTCCAAAATCCGAAAATTGTGAAAATAGGCTTAAACCCTCGAAATGAGTTTAATATTCTGCCCAGGCCTAAGTTGTGAATTGTGATCGCGGACTTATGGATGCGATCGCATAGGGTAAACCTCACCTCCTTAAAGTGGGCACTGTGCGATCGCACAGTAGTACCTGCGATCGCACAGTAGTACCTGCGATCGCGGACAATACTGGGCTGGCCCCTATGCGTCCGCATCTAGGCCCACGCGAACGCACAGAGTAAGGCTCCCCTGCCCGGCCCAATAGCCCTTGTGCGGTCGCGTTCCTCTTATTGCGATCGCACTGAACAAAATCAGGTGGGTCCAAACTTACTCTCCGCGATCGCGGCCCAAAACACGCGATCGCACTGAAGGATTTATCTGATGCTCAAGAAAACCAGAAACAGCAGAAGACTAAACCAAAAATATACCCGTTGAACACCCGAAACACACCCGAGGCCCCCGAGACCCCAAACAAAACTGCCAACCAACCCTAATACCTCATTCAAACTTGGTCGAGCCTTAAAAACACGTCTCATAACATCAAAATCATCAAATATGCATAGATTCAAACCTAAGAACTTATGAAATTTCTAAAATTCACATCCGATGCCGAAACACGTCTAAACTCATGGAATGACCTCAAATTTTGCACACAGGTCACAAATGACATTATGGACCTGCTGTCGCTTTCGGAATTCCATTCCGAGTCCGATATCAAAATTTCACCTATCGGCCGAAATCACTGAAATTCTAACTTTTGCCAATTCAAGCCTAAATCCACAACCAACCTCGAAAACACATTTCGAACACGCTCCTAACCCTGAAATAACTCAATGGAGCTAACGGAGTCGACGGAATTCCATTCTGGATCCGTCTTCGCACAGCTCAAGATACGACCAGATTTCTAAAGCTAAATTCCACATTTATGGACTATGTGTCCAAAATCACCCCGAATTTCATCAGTCAACGCTCCGACAAGTTCCAATAGCATAAATAGACATAGGAGAAACGGTTATTAGGGGATCAGGGCGCTAACTATCAAAACAACCGATCGAGTCGTTACAATGCTGAAGCAGTAAATATGAAGTCCTAGGAACAGGGTATCTAATGCAATGCTTAACATGATTTGGATGAACACATTGGTCCTAGGACATGGAGTCTAATGCAAGTACACAGAATGTAAATCCTAAAGCATGCTTTATACCTTATAATATCAACAGGATCATACAGCTACCCTCCCCATTTTCACTAGCCACCCCAGTATCTGTTTACAAATAATTGTTACAGACCAATGGCTGAATGAATTACATAAGTAAAAAGGAAAGAAGTTAAACTATAGGGAGCCTGAAGCAGGCCCAAACACATCTGATGACCCCAAGCCTTTAGTAGTCTCAAAATGCCAAAGATTTCATAACCAATTTCATGTCCAGGTACGTCAGAGTTCCCTAAGGACCTCAAAAATCCGGGCAGTGCTCACTCCCAGACTTTTCATAATAGATATTGAGTAAGTACAGTGTGGAATAGCCAGCCCCAGTGTGCCAGAGTTCCAAGGTTTCTCAAAAGGATCCCAAGGGAGTACACACACTGGAGGGGTAGAACCTAGGGACTTAGGAGTAAAGTGGGAGTGCTTGACATAGTTTTGAAAAGGTTTTGATATGAAAACAGTATTGAAAAAGACTCAATTAAGTAAAGAAGTTTTTTATGAAAAATAAGAGTTGATTAGTAGTAAAATAGTTTAAACAAGAACAATGTAAACATTTGAAGAATCAAACAAAATAGCATATTAACTCAGAGCAAACAGATTCCACATCACTTAACAACATGATTCACACATGGATATCGGGGGTTGGGGACATATACAACACACATAGTGAAACACATAACAAACAGAAGAAAAGAAGCTTTTTAGGAGTTTGTGGGATTAAGGAATAGCTAATAATACAAACATAGGTCTTGGATTTCAGAACAGACAGTTGAGAACCTAGTTGTACTAAACAGAGTTAAACATAGAATCATCATTACTTAGGGGTAGTAAATAACTTAGCAAAGCATGTTAACACTAGAATCTGAGCAACCAGATAAGCAAGCAAACAAACATGCTGGTATACAAGGAACAAAATCAAGTTGAAACATGTTAGAGGAAGGTAGTATGCTAATCATAAATTGAACAGGACAAGACTCATACATGCTAAGTGAAACAAAATTGAATAGCCAAATAGTAAACAAGAACAGAACTGGGAATCAGTGAACTAAAGCAGTAACAGAGCACATAGGGTTTGGAACTTGAATTGAATCAGAACATACCAGTAAAGGGGAGTAGACACAAAACGTAGAGCAGTGTAATGCAATAACTAGCCTTGGCTTACAACCGGCTAGTTCAATAGAATTAATAAGTAACAAGAACGAGCAGAAAGCTTTAAGTGTAAGAGAGAGTTTCTGAACTAGTGTCCGTTTGTGTAGTGAGAATAAAAGTGAGTATATGTAATAGTTGAAAGAGAGGTAAAATAAGGTAGACAATCAATTGTTCAGTAATTGAAGAGCCACAAAATCAATTAAGAGTAAAATCAGTCAAGTCTTCCCTTAATTAAGGGAGTAATTTACCAACGTTAGAGAGCAGGTAACAATTAAGGAAAGAAATCAAATAATCCAGGTACAGAGTAGGTAATTAGGGGTAGATACACAAATATTCAATTAAGGAAATCAGTGGTACGAATAAGTAAATAACACAGTTGATCATAAATAAGGAAAGCAATAATTTAATAGTGGTGAAAAATAGGAAAATAACCAGAAATTAGCATATGAGTATCAACACAGGGAATCAAGGATTCAAAGAATCGAAGTAATACTAATTTTAAGGGAAACAATATAAAATTCCATGAATAAACAAATAAACCAAGTATAAACAGAAGGAATGACATCTGAAACCCTAATAGGGAACACTAGGGTAAAATCACAAAAAAAGACTCTAATTAAACGAAGTAGTATTCATGAGAATCAAACACATAGCAAAATCGAATGAACAAACAAGTAAGGACGAACTCAGAATCCAAACATACCACTAAAGTTAGAGGTTTCAGCATAACGAATTAGGGTTAAGGAAAAACTTAACAAATCGATTAAACACATAAGAATCAGAGAATAACACTTAAAAAAAGTCAGAATCGTTTTGAAGAAAAGTTTCAGAAACCATAGTTATGAAGAAAAATGAAGAGACACTTTGAAAATCGGAAGGTTTTCATAAGAGCAAGGACCGACTTAGAAACCATAGGTTTAACAAGAAAATAGGACGATCTTACTCAAATCGAGCCATGGTGGCCTGAGGCTGGTGAGGAAAGACCAAGGTGTGAGCGAACCGACCACTGGTCCCTTGATGACCTCAACGACAACAAGAATCCCGGCGTAGGACAGTCGTTAAGGCTGGAGAATGGTGGTAAACCACCATAGTCGACGGCAATCAAGCAATGGCGAGGGAGATTAGGGTTAGGGCAGAGAGAATTTTGAGAGAGAAGGGGAAGGATGGCGGCGAGTGTGAGAGGAGAAAATGAGGGGGTTTTGGGGGGTAGTATTAGGTTAAATTAGGAAAGAAATTGTTACACCCCGTACCTTAGCATTAGGATGTGTCGTAATAAATCCACATGAGTTCGAAGGGATTATGTCTATTAGGATGTTATAGAAGGTTTAAGACATTATTATTATGAGACTATGTAAGTTAACAATCTTGATATCGTTAGATATTATGTTCACGTGGAATGTTTAAGAGCTGATGATTAAAAACTTAAGTGTGTCCTTGATGAAAACAAGTCCAAAAGTAGAGCTCAATTGCCTGAACTTTAAATCAACTAAGACAAGCATGAAATCACTGTTTGAATAAAGTGGAGCAATACGAATGTGGTCATGATGTGGTCTTATTTTCTTCTCTTCCTAAAGATGTAATTGACTTGGAAATTATAATTAAAAAATTGCCGTCGACAAGTTAATCAAGTTGTACATTAGTTGTTTTTAAATTTTTTTTTATGTAAAGATAGAAATTATTTTCTTATAAAAAAAGATGCTTATCTTTTTATCATTTTAAGAATTAAGCGTACACGAATTTTTGCTGTTTATATGAGATTAGGAAAATTATAAATTGAGAAAATATGTGTATTTTTACATGGATGTCTTAATAAAAATAATAGTGTATGTATTTATGTGGTATCATATGACCATGATAGTAGGATATATAAAGTGTATTAAAAATAAGTAGAATTTTAAGTAATTTAAAATAATTCTTAATTATACGAGTAATTGATTAATTACCGGGCAACATGACACCATCTAATTACCTAATAAGTGGATAAAAACTAAACTAAAAAAACATGGCAGCAACTTAAACATACTGACTCTTAAATTTAGACAACCAAATTAGATGACACATGGACTAGATTTCTTAGTCATCCATAGCTTGGTTTTAGAGAATTTGAGAGTAGCTATAACATCTTGAAGTTATGCGGTGGTTTCTTTAACATAAAATGTGTGAGCACCATAGATAGAGTCCTTGCTGGCTTTTAAAATTAAATGGCTGCTCAGAGGATACTCTTGGTTACAAGTACATATCATTTTCTACTACAATACCAAATAAATATGATGGAGCACTTGGAACTAAATGTTATATATATGCCTCAACATGGAATTATCCATTTCCACTCCAACTAAATATCTACAAAGTAGCACCTACTGGATTCATGTGGATGAATTTAATTAAGGAGTTAAGGATTAAATGTGCCCCTCCACCCTATATGTACAAATAGAATAACCCATTTATACAGAATGGTAAAAAAACTTCTATGATCATCGACCATAAAAATAAAAATGAAGCGTTAATCCTTACCAAATTTGGTCATAGCATATCACGAGAGTTGTTGACTAAGGAAACTGATGATGATGTTTTGAAATTGAATAACGATAAAAATGGATCAAAGAATCAAGAAGTAACGGGAAAATACTAAATTACAAAGGCCTAAGAGTTAATGGTCAATGAGATTGATGTTGTAGTGATATGTGGAGACAAAAGATTGAATCGGATAAACAATGGGCACAAGTGTTGATATTGTACGAATTGTTTTTCCCTACTCCAGGTGTGTTAAGGCTAAGCTCTTCCTTAATTTTGCATGATCTCATAATTTCACAAGTTTGATAACGAGGCATAAAGAAAAAATCATGTCCCGGAATTTACGTATATTTTGCAAGTCTCGCAAGTTACAATATTCTCTGTATCAGGACTTCATATTCATTTGAGTATTTCATTCTTCCAGTCAAGAGAGCAGAGGGTTTATATATACAGTATTAAAGTATTTTCATTACCATCGAGCTATAATCGATGGGCAGACCCCTATTGGGCAACCTCAGATTAGATGGTAAGATATATACCGAGCCTAATATGACCGAACGCCTATGAGCGAGCTCAGTTGGTCTAGATACAGAGCCTAGTATGATTGAGTGCCTATGAGCGAGCCCAGTTGGTCGAGATACAGAGCCTAGTATAGCCGAGCGCCTATGAGCGAGCCTAATACGACAAAGTAGTTATATATATATATATATATATATATATATATATATATATATATATATATATATATAT
>MDKJ01175764.1:0-14492 GCA_005239525.1 Nicotiana knightiana | reverse complement strand
TGTTGAACTAAAAAGAGACCAACTTTGGTCGCTTTTTATACAGAAATCAAAATTAGCGACCAATGTTAGTCGTAAAAATAAATCAGATTTATTTTATATTTTAAAATATTTAAAATAATAACATAATTGTTAAACGTTAGAACTGGGTCCCAGATTAGCGACCAAAATTGGTCTCTATCTGCTTCCCATTTATTAAGCGACCAACTTTGGTCTCTAACTTTGAATTATATTTATTTATATTTTATAGTTTTTTTTAAATAATAACATAATTAATAAAATTTTATATCTGGTCCCAGATTAGCGATCAAAGTTGGTCTTTATTTTCTTCTAGTACAATAAGCGACCAACTTTGGTCGCTAATATGAAATTTTATTTATTTAAAATTTATAATTTTTTAAAATAATAATATAATTATTAAAAATTTTATAATTGGGTCCCACTTTGGCGACCAAAGGTGGTCGCTAATTTTACTATTTCTTTGACCAAGCAAGTCTGACTAGTCCGGTCAACATTTTGACCACATTATCGACCAAATAGCGACCGACTGTGGTCGCTAAGTTATTTACAATTTTTTTTTTATTTTATCCAATTTAGCGACCAACGTTGGTCGTTTTTTTTTATAGACCAATTTTGGTCGCAAATGTTTGGTCGCTTTTTGCCGAATTTCTATTAGTGTTAATACAAGTGATCAATAACGTTAAATAGGTGAGTTAATAGAATAAATAATCAAACCTGTTGTGATGTTATAGTTCCGAGCTCGGACCTGAGCTTAGTGATTGTTCTGCCCCCGATCTGAAGCCAAATACTTATTAAAAACTATGAGCAAAATTAAGAACTTTGAATAACTTTATAAGCAGAGAAAACAAGTGTATATTTCCTTGATATGCGTATTACAATATGTCTCTTGAATAGAAATCACGCCCTTTTATATAGTATTAGAGTTTCATCCCTAGTACAATTCTAAGATCTTTTTCGTTAATCGTTGATCTGCTGTTGATATGGGCCAATATCTACATCGTGATATCCAGTTGGACAAGAATATCATGGCCCTTTGTTAGTCGTATGCTGACGTTTGGTAATGCTTTCCGAGGTCTTAGAGCTCGAACTGGACCCGGGGGCGTGGTCTCGATAGCTCCGGTGGTAGGCGCTTTATTCGGGCCTTAGTACGAGAGGTTCTTAGCTTCAACTCTGATTCCATGTAAGTATGTCCTTGATCTGTTTGTCCCACTAGGTAAGCTCACTAGCCCCAGTTTTACCATATACAGATAGTCCCCTCGCTTTTTAGAGAGTAGGTTTGCCGAAACTATGAGATATGATAGATGAACCTCGGTTCTTCCTCCGTACGTCATAAGTGAAACGACGCAGAAGTCAGAACGTCCCAGCAGTCGCGTTGTTCTGACTTCGGGCACGTGTCAACTACCGGCTGGTTGTCTTCGAATGCGAAGCATCGCGTACTTCCCCTATAAAAGCTTCTATCCTATGCTCTTTTCCACTTTCCGATAAAGTTTCCACCTTCGAACTTCCTAGTTATCACCAACTTCTTTCAAGCCTTCATATCTTCATCCTTGATCCTCAAGTTCTCATAATTGTTCTTCGGTTCTTACCGAGATTTTCTTCAAATCTTCATAATCCACTTTTCAGCCTTAAACCTTGTTCCTTCGATCTTTCATATTTTTCCTTAAATTTTCAAATTTTACCAGATAACAATGGCTAAAACGTCTAAATCAGTTCCTCTACAGGCTGCACAAATTTTGAGGTGGCTGCTTTAGAGGCGGTTGTTCCCAAAGTGGCCGCTTCCGAGGTGGCTGCCCCCGAGCCTCCCATGAAATGTTTTATACCCGGGGGGAGGGGGGTTGTTCAATTGCGAAACGACATCAAAGTTGAGAAACCCTCATCCAAACAGGACCGGGGTGAAGGGGCATCGAGGTAATATGCTCCTTACTGAAGATGTCCTTCTCGTGGTCCGAGAGAATTGTAAATTGGAAGGCCAGGACGTAGTAGTCCTCGGGATTGAGGATGTTATTACTACCCACATGGAGGGGTACTCAAGTGTTTACACTTACCCCTTCACACTGGGCTCGGTAGACCTAGTTGTTTTGGATTTTTGCAAGAGATACGAGGTGTGCCTTGGGAAAATCCACCTGTCTTTTTGGATGTTCGTGATCCTCTTCCGTTATTTTATGAATAACACTGAGTCTCGTTGGTTCACCCTCGACCACCTGCTCTGTCTATACATCCCCTGAATTTTTCGAGGGGGATTAATCAAGCTCACTCGTCGGGACAGAAAGGGCCCCTTTTCAAGTATAGATGAAGATCGAGACCGAGGCTAGCAGGGACACTTCGTTCGGGTGAAAACTGAAGACTTAATCTCTCCCGACTTTATTCCATTCCCTTAGAAAGTAGAATGCATCTCGTAAGTGCAACCTTTCCTTAAGAGTCAATTTTATTTCATTTCCTTTCTCATCATTCGTATTTGTTGTTGTACAGTTGTTGCCTGGGTTCCAAATGCAGCTCCCCTGCTCAAGAAATTGATCGAAGGCATCTGCAAATAGATGTCATACTTCGAGTGCTCATGGCGCAATATTTTGAAGGGCCGGTGGGAGGCCCGTTCTCATAGTAAAGTTTTCCTTCGAATAGCTATTACTGTTCTCTTAACTCACATCATACTGACCTTTCTTATTTCTTTTATAGGTTTGCCTAAGACCATCGTACTTTGGCCTTTAGAAGGGGATGAGGATGTGTCATTTCCCGTTGATCCCTACGTTGTAGGACAACCCAGGGCTGCTGCGGGGGAAAAGAAGAAAAGAAAAGAAAATATTCGGGATCCCCGGGTTCCAAGGGGTGAAGCCAAAGAAGAGGGTGGCTCGTAAGCCCAAGAAGAGTACCAGCTCCCGGGTGTCGGGTGCCGGATTCCGACTTGCTTCTCTGGCTCAGGGATGAGTCGGAAGAAGATGATATTTTTGTTGCCCACAGATCGAACCCTCCTAGGGAGCAGGCAGCATCTGAGGAGGATATTCGTGAGGCCGACCTCCATCAGACTCGAGAGGTTGATATGGATACGGGGGCTGGGACCCTCCGAGAAGTCGGCTCCGCTCCTAAGGAAGTGACCGCTGTAATAGACATTATGGATACACCCTCCTACACCGAGTCCATGCTTGAGGAGGCCCAAGCAGGAAAAACTAAGTCCTATGAAGGGGTTCATGGCGCGGACGACCCCCTTCATTCTTTCTTCGATGGTGTGGAATCGTCCACTTTGGAAGATTTTTCCAGGCTAGGCGACCTGGAAGTCCCGAAGAAGGACATATCTTTGGAAGCTGGCAGGCCCAGTTGGAGCCGAAAATTGATTAATCAGTTTCCCACTCCGAGTGTGGACTCTGCTCGCAAGAGAGCAGTTATTCTTACTATCCTGGATCATGCCCGAGTCCTATATTTTCCCGTCGGTGTAGCCAGCTACCTCTGATGCCCAGTGACCGAGGTGGACCAGGCAAAAAAGGAATGAGGTGGACGAGCCATGTCTTTTCAATGAGGCGAAGCAGACGCTGAACCGGGTAAGGCAACATTACGTCCTCGTGAATTTTACTTATGTTTTGATATCTCTCACGAATTTTATTATTTTGTAGGCCTCGATACTTCACCATGAGAGTTTCCTCAAGTACCGTTGCGAAGTCAATCAACTTGAGCTATAGCTCAAGGAGCAGACTCGAAAGAAGGATATGTATAAGCTCCTCAGCGAGCAACAAGACAAAGCCATCAAGGACCTTCAGGCGGAGCTGGATAGGGCTCAGAAGAAAGCTTTGACCTGGAGGGAGGAACATGCCGACCTGGTCGAAAAGGTAAAGGTCTTTGAAGTTAGAAATGAGGAACAAGTCGTAGTGGCTAACGACAAAACCTCGCAGGTCCAACAGAGGATCGACCAGATCGACCAACTCCAAATCGAGATGAATGAGATCCAAGCCATGGCCGGCGGGTGTAAAAGCAAAATGGACCTGCTGACTTCAAAGAATGAAACCGCGCAGTCAAAGCTGGAATCAGTAGAGGTTCAACTTCGGGTGTTTTTCAGGGGCAGTTTGGGCTCAACTCTACTGGGGGCGCGGCTTTGGTTTTGAAGATGTGCTATCGCCGCTTGCTGAACCTGTAGCATATCAATCATAGATTGACCCTGACCCTGTCGCCTTCGCCTTATGATGCTCCCTGAGCCGTTGGTCAGGCTCCTCCATAAACATTGTTTTTGGGGTTAGCAGGAAGGTTGGCATCGATGGACACATGTGAGTTAGCATCGACTGGGTACATGATTGGGACCCCGTTGGGATCAGCAGGGAGCAACTCATTGCTAGGCACCAGATTGTTGGTTTCGCATGATGGCATGATCCGTCCTCAACGTTCAAGTGAGCGGATTGAGAATTTGACATTTTCAAGTTGACATGAAATTGAGGCCTTAAAGAACCAGTGTAAAATACAGTGTGTTATGGAGATTTTCTTCAAACCACCACTATTATCCTTAGCCCCACGGTGGGCGCCAAACTGTTTATCCTTAAAAATGGATAACAATTGAATTTATACGTCGATTTAAGGATATGTGAACTAATTTAATACATGTGATCAATAACGTTAGATAAGAGAGCTAAAGATAGAATGAATAACCAAACTAGTTGTGATGTTAGGTCTGAGTTCGGATCGGAGCTTAGTGACTATTCTGCCCTCGATTCGAAGCCAAATACTTATGAAGAACAATGAGCAAAAATAGGAACATTGAATAAATTTAGAAGTAGAGAAAAAAAGTATATATTGCCATGATATGCATGTTATAATGTGCCTCTTGAATAAAAATCACCCCCTTTATATAGTAGGAGAGTTCCATCCCTAGTACAATCCAAAGAAAGGTAAAAAATCTTCTTTTTCGTTAATTACTGATTTGCTGCCGATTTGGACCGAGATCTACGTCGTGATATCCGGTTGGACACAGATATCACGTCCCTTTGTTAGTCATGTGCAGACGTTTGGTAATATTTTTTGAGGTCTTGGAGCTCAAACTGGACCCAGGGGCGTGTTCTCGATAGCTCTAGTGGTAGGCGCTTTGTTCGGGCCTTAGTATGAGAGGTTCTTAGCTTCGACTCCGATTTCATGTAGTTATGTCCTTGCTCCATTTTCCCCACCAGAAAATCGGGGTGTTCACTAGCCCCGGTTTTACCCGTATACAATGGGGTTCAACGAGAAACAAAGTTATCTAAAATTGAAGAGTTAAAGTTGGAGAAGCAACTTATACTTCGCAACAGACTATAAGTCAAAACAATTAAGGTGTATATTTGGGAAAAAGTATTATTATATTCATAAGTTTTATGACTGATTATTTTATTCATGTATACTATCATGTGTAGCAAATATAAATTTATGCTATTATCCTATAGTTTTTGTCCATGATTTTCAAAGGTCTGAAGCTTATTTTGGAGAAGGTAAGTATCCTCGCCAATCTCGACTTGGCGGAATTTTTGCTTAAATAAACTTATGTGCTGCTTGTTACATATTTGGGGGTGACGTATACACGAAATGACGAGCATATATACGGATATATAGGTAGTTTTATGCTTAGGGTAGATTTTAGGCTTCTTTATACCTTGTTCTAAAGCATGTTTTACTTGTGACATGCTTTACTTATTTGTGTGACAACTTGATCATTCTTATTCATGCCAGAAATTATGTCTAGGATTTTGCTATTTTATTTAAACATGATGGGCTATTCTTATGTCAGATTATATGTTGTTGTAGTAGTCATATACATAATACAGATGTGTACATCCCTACATTTTTATCTATCTTGTCCATATGCATTATATATACTTATCTCTTGTACATATGCATACATCATTGCATATGGTTCTCCTATATGTATTGAGGATGTGGCACAATGGAACATTTTGTGCGCTTGACATGATTATAGTGGATTGATGACTGATTATTGAGATATTGACATTTGAATGAATTTTAATCTATCCCTCTGGAGTCACGTGATTACTCAACTACATTGGTTCGTGTGTGTAGGTTTGTAGGATGCTTGAAAGGTATCAGTTGATGTAAAGTTTGAGCCTTTTATCATACATAGACATTCTAGACTCATGTAAAAATATTTGTATAATTGGTACATGATGCATCTCATCTCTCTAAGAGAATTCTGTATATTGATTTATGCTTTTGACTATATTATTTGAAGAATATGCTTATTATTTTCTACTTGATGTGCACCTTATTACCTGCATTTGTTATTTGTTGGTTATTTCTCTGTATTGTTGTACTCATGCAAAAAATTTATCGGATTTAAATCCATAAAATAATTTAAATCGTATTTTAAATTCAAGATATTCTATTCCAACTAAAATATTATGGACTAATATAATTGAATTACTTATAAGCCCAATATATATGGAATAAATAAATAAGCATTAGTCCATTGGGCTAGTCCATTTAGTTGTCCTACAAATGATGAGCCCAATTCATTAGGCCCAAGATGTCATCTTCCTAGAGGCCCAGTTTGGTGCCACGTGTCAAATGACGTGGCACACAAAGTCAAACAGAAGAGACAATGGGATCATGCCACATGTCAAAATGACAAGGCACTCCAAGTCACATTAAAAGGCCAATGAAATCGTGTCACATGTGCAAGTGACATGTTCTGGCCAATCAAATGCGACCATGTCACACTTCAATTTGATTGGTCGGAAAGGGTTTGTTCTTATCACAACTCCTCCTTTCCACAACTATAAATATGGGTCTTCATAACTCATAAAAACACCAGAAGTTATAACAAGAAGCAAGAGGGATCTTGTGGATCAAACGCTACGGATTTCTCTAAAAGCTACAAGCATTCAAGTGTTCTAAAGATTAAAAAGATCAAGACGAAGATTCAAGAACAAGCTGCAAGCCCTTGGATTAAAACTACGTCAAGATCAAGATCGGGCCTCAAGCACTTGGATTAAAATCAAATAAAATTCAAAGATTAAGCTCAAAAGATCTTTTTATTTACCGTTGAAAAGTAGAATCGGAGGATTCATAGAGATTGTAACACTCAAATATTCGAAATAAAATACTATGATTGTTGCGATATTTTTCGGTCTTGATTATATTTTCTCGATGCAATTTATTGTCTACAAATTTTGGCACGCCAGTGGGACAATATCTACCTCTCATCTCAACTTTTCAATCACCAAAGTTCAAGAACAACGAAATGGCTTCCAAGAAAATCAACTCCAGTTCAACTTCCGCCGAGTCTGCAAATTCCAGGTTCTATGCCGATGTGGAAAACATACCTTTGGACCAGTTATGAGGAGCAAAGAAAACTCTTTAGGACAACAAGCACCCCAAATGTCGTCCGCATCTACCCCTGTTTTCGGATCTTCATCCTCGGAAGGATCAAGATCTTCCACAAATGCACTCGAAGGAGGAAGCGATGTTGCTGAAAAGATCAAGAAAACTCTTGCTCTACTTGACCTCTCCGGATCAAAACACTCTGCTGTGAAGGAAGATGATGATGCTTAAAGTGATGGATCTTCCCCACTTACACCACATAGCGTGATCCAATCAAGGATCAATCTGTGTGAAAATCCATGCTACTCTCCATCGTCCATGACAATCATGCAAGCCATGGTGACAAACACTTCATCTGTGGAGGAGCAGTTGGAAAACTTGACGGAAGCAATCGTTGGCTTGACCAAGTTCATGCAAAATCAAGATACTAGAATCGATAAGCTAACAGATAGGGTAGGAATCTTGATGGAAGAAGAATCCACCCATGCACCTGGAAAACTCCAAGAAGTTCAAGAGAATGATGCTCCCCCACGACAAGTTGCATCCACTAAGGAAATTCCAGTCTCTTGGAAGGGATGATTCCAATCAATCAACTAAAGGAGTTTATTGAATGGACTATAAGAAACAAATATGAAGTTGCTTCCAAGTCGTACTTTACCTATGCAAAGATGTACACTTCAAGGATCGATATGTTGAAGATGCCTGCTGGCTATCAACCTCCGAAATTTCAACAGTTTGATGGCAAAGGCAATCCAAAGCAACATGTGGAGCACTTCGTTGAGACATGCAACAATGCTGGGACTTATGGAGATTACCTCGTCAAACAGTTTTTCTGCTCATTAAAAGAAAATGTTTTTGATTGGTACATGGACCTCGAGGCAGAATCTATTGATAGCTGGGATCAACTAGAGCAAGAATTCCTCAATCGCTTTTATAGAACGATACGTACGGTGAGTATGATAGAACTCACAAGTACTCGTCAACGGAAGAGTGAACCAGTTATCGACTTTATCAATCGTTGGAGGAATGCAAGCCTCAACTGTAAAGACAGGCTTAGTGAAGCTTCTGTCATAGAGATGTGCATCCAAGGTATGCATGGGGTATTGCGTTACATCTTGCAAGGTATCAAGCCTAGCACATTTGAAGAACTTGAAACTCGTGCCCATGACATGGAATTGAGCATGGCCTCTGCTGGAAATGAAAGGCTTCCCATCTATGAACCTCGCAAAGGGAACGACAAACAAGAATTCAGAAAATGGAGCAAGTTTGTACCAAGATCTGAAAATAAAGAAGCTATGAATGTCAACACACCACCTGTAAAGTTCACGACGAAGGTGTGCAAGAAGAAGAGTATGAAATCCACTTAGTTTTAAGATAAACCAAGTGGAAAGTTGACTCTAAAAGAAATGCAAGAGAAAGAGTACCCATTTATGGATTCTGATGTGCCAGCTATTTTTGAAGAACTCCTCCAGTTAAACCTCATTGAGCTTCCGGAGATGAAGCGACCAAATAAAGCTGAGAAATCGATGACCCAAATTACTACAAATATCATCGACTTGTGAGCCACCCTCAGGAGAAGTGTTTTATCTTCAAGGACAAAGTTATGGACTTGGCTCGTGAAAAGAAGATCGTTCTTGAAGATGAGAAAGCAAGCGCAAACCAAGTCTTTGTCATATTTGGCTCATTCAATCCAGACGAATTATGTAGTTCCAAAGAAAGTAAAGATGAAGAATTACTGGAGAACTACAAGGTTGACGACGGTCAACCTGGGGATGATGAAGGTTGGATGTTGGTGACTCGTAGTAGGCGCCACAAAAGGAGCCCACGAAAAGGATCAATGGAACAATCAACGAGGAAAATAATGGTGAAAAGACCTAGGAGATGGAACCCAGTTAAGAACGTAAAGAAAGCGAAAGTGGAGGTGCACCGCCCTCAAAACCCACGACATCCAGTGACCTTAGAGGAGTTTTTACCAAGTTGGTTTCGCACGAAGATTTCCCATGGGAGTATTGATGCCTCTTGTTGCTATGCTGACGATGGGAAAGAAAAGAGTGATGACCTACCGTTGGCACCATCCTCGGAAAAGCTTATAGAGTCCACTCCTCAAGAAGTTAATGCTTGTGAGGAAAAAGTGACATTCACAAATGACGACCTTCTGCTAGGTGACATTCCTCATAACCGCCCATTATACCTAGTTGTCTATATACGTGATGAAAGGGTAAATCGAATTTTCGTTGATGGAGGATCCTCAGTGAACATTTTTCCAATTCGCACTGTGAAAGAACTTGGTATTCCCATGAACGAACTCTCAGAAAGTCATGTGATGATCTAAGGATTCAACCAAGGGGGGAAAGAGACATAGACGCGATCACGCTGGGAATCACTATTGAAGATATGCAATCAAATGCATGGATGCATGTGATCGATGCAAAGACTTCATACAATTTTTTTATTGGAAGGCCTTGGATACATGAGAATAAAGTAGTTCCATCTACTTACCATCAATGTTTAAAATACTACGAGGCTGAAGTCGAGAAGACGGTAGTTGCTGACGATGAGCCATTCACCGAGGCAGAGTCACACTTCGCCGATGCAAAGTTCTACTTGAAGACCGCATTGTGAAGGAGCTAAAATTTGATGATGGCATGAAAAGCAAGAATGACGAGCCCATAACCAAAAGAGTTGAGGTGACTATTGGTAAAGTCAAAGTCGTTACTAAGGAGGTACAAACCAACGTGAATAAATCTTATAGAGGGGATATTGCATCTTATGGCAATAAAGTAAGTCCTAAGCTCCAATATGTCCCTAAAAGGAAGAAAGATGAGGGTCAATCATCTAATCCCCAAACCAACACGCTAAAGGAGTTAACTCTTCCAGTAAAATGAATTGAGGCAGTAAAGTTGTCCTCAAAGCCGCTTGCAGGATTTGTAGCCCAAAATCCTCTGCAAAAAGTGGCACTCCCTACAAAGCGGACAGATGAAGGTTTGATCCTAACGCTTACAAGCTATTTGCAAAGGCTGGATACAATTCCAATGAGCCATCAAAGTTAGGTCATCTCCCATCAGAAGCTGCAACGAGGCAACCACAAGAAGGTTTGGGATACAAGCAACCATCACCAGTGTGCATCTCAATAAGAAGGGCAAGTAGCAATTATATCATTATAGAAGATGAATTTGCCACTTCTAACAAGTCTTCCGTCTTTGAACGACTTGGAAAATCAACTGTGATAACTTTCGTATTTGAGAGATTGGGTCCATTAAAGAAGGGTAATAAGTTCCAGAGAAATTATCGAAATACAAGAACACCCGTTTCGCCCAAAATTCAGAAGATCTCTAAGAATTTCCAAAGTTTGGTTCCTTATAGAATGAAGAGGCAAACAAAAGTCATGGTTTCATGTGATGAAGTACTGAAGGTGAATCCATACACTATGGTCTACACTAAAAAATGTGATGAAGACGAAGAAAGCGAGTTCTTCGTATCATGTTACTCCACAAAGAGAGCAAGGTGTTTTATCTCTAATAAAGGATGATGAGAAATTGGACAATGTTTCACCATGTTATCACATATTCTTCAATGATGGGGACCCTCAAGAAGATGAAGATGCGAAAGATGCTCCCTCGGAACTTGAAGAAGGGGTGAAGGCAACGGTTGATGCCTTAAAAGAAGTTAACCTTGGCACCAATGAAGAACCAAGACCCACCTACCTAAGTGCTTTACTAGAAATTGACGAAGAAAGCACTTATATTGAATTACTCAAGGAGTTGAGGGATGTCTTTGCTTGGAGTTACAAAGAAATGCCTGGCTTGGACCCTAAAGTGGCAGTCCATCACCTTGCGGTCAAGAATGGCGCTCTAACTGTTAAGCAAGCTCAAAGGTGTTTTAGGCCGGACTTGGTTCCCTTGATTGAAATCGAAGTTAACAAACTCATCGAAGTTGTCTTTATTCATGAATTTAAATACCCAACATGGGTTTCAAGTATTGTCCCTGTAAGGAAGAAAAATAGCCAGATTCGAGTGTGCATTGACTTTAGGGATCTTAACAATGCGTGTCCGAAAGATGAGTTCCCCCTTCCCATTCTAGAACTGATGATCGATGCTACTACTGGGTACGAGGCAATTTCATTTATGGACGGTTCATCAGGCTATAACCAATTCTCATGGCGCCAAAAGATGAAGAGCTTACTGTATTTCGTACCCCCAAGGGTATTTATTGCCACAAGGTAATGCTTTTTGGCTTGAAGAACGCTGGTGCTACTTACCAAAGAGCTATGCAGGATATCTTTGATGACCTTCTCCACAATAATTTCGAATGTTATGTTGATGACTTGGTGGTGAAATCGGGAAAGAAAAGTGACCACTTGAAAGACCTGATAATGGTGTTTGAGTTGCTCCGGAGATACCAACTTAGTATGAATCCATTAAAATGCGCCTTTGGAGTTACCTCCGAAAAGTTCCTAGGTTTCATTGTCCAACATCGAGGGATTGAAATAGATCAAGCTAAAGTAGATGCAATCTTGAAAATGCCTGAGCCCCGCAATATTCATGAATTGAAAAGTCTGCAAGGAAAGCTAGCATACTTTAGTTCATATCAAACCTAGCTGGGAGGTGCCAACCATTCAGCCGCCTCATGAAGAAAGGTGTCCCTTTCAAATGGGACCAAGCGTGTAGCAATTCCTTTGAGAACATTAAATCCTACCTGATGAAGCCTCCAGTTTTGGCAGCCCCTATACTTGGAAAGCCGTTGATACTATACATTTCAGCACAAGAAAGGTCTGTTAGAGCGATGTTGTCCCAAGAAAATAGTGAAGGAAAGAAAACTCCATTTACTACTTGAGCAGGATGATGACACCAAATGAGCTGAATTATTCACCAATTGAAAAGTTATGTTTGGCGCTAGTCTTCTCAATCCAAAAGTTGAAGCACTACTTTCAAGCTCATTTCGTTTGTTTGGTTTCTAGAGCAAATCACATCAAGTTCGTGATGTCAAAACCTGTCCTTAGTGATCGACTAGCAAGGTGGTACCTCCAGTTTCAACAATTTGAAATCGTGTACATTCCACAAAAGATTATAAAAGGACAAGCGTTAGTGGACTTCTTGGAAGATCACCCTATACCTGATGATTGGGAGCTAACTGACGAACTACCTGATGAAGACACCATGGTCATAGAAGTTCAGCCTCCATAGAAGATGTACTTTGATGGTGTTGCACATCGCGGAGGAGCTAGTGTTGCCGTAGTATTTGTCACTTCTCAAGGTGAAGTTATACCCTACTCTTTTACGTTGACGCAACTCTGCTCTAACAACGTTGCTGAGTATCAAGCACTAATACTTGGGCTTGAGATGGCTGTCGAAATGAAGCAGTTGCAATTGCAAGTCTTTGTTGACTCTCAGTTAGTGATCAATCAGCTTCTGGGTATTTACGAGGTCAAGAAGCCTGAACTACGCCCATATCATGATTATGCAAAAAAGTTAATGGGGTGGCTCAGTGATGTGACTATTCAGCATGTGCCAAGGAAAGAAAATAAGAAGGCTGATGCTTTAGCTTCCCAAGCTTCATCATTAACCCTGCCTGATCAAGCGCAAATTACTGTCTGCCAAAAATGGGTAGTACCGTTGCCAAATGAGGCTGAAGGTGAAGAAAATGAACTCAAGCATCTTGTCGCTGTTTCTGAAGTTCATAAAGAAGAATGGCGACAACCCATTATCGACTACTTATTCTATGGGATACTACCAAAAAATCTGAGGAGAAGGACTTAAATCCGTCGTTGTGCACCTCGCTTCCTTTACTACAAAGATACTCTATACAGAAGGTCGCTCGAGGGAGTACTCTTGCGATGCTAAGGGGAAGAAGAAGCACTCCAAGCTTTCCAAGAGGCACATTCTGGGGTATGTGGGTCACACCAGTCTGGACCAAAGCTCCACTTCCATATAAAAAGGATGGGATATTATTGGCCAACGATGGTAAAAGATTGCTTGGACTACGCTCGAAGATGCAAGGCTTGTCAATGTCATACGAATTTTATTCATCAACCTCCTGAAGTGTTGTACCTGACTGTTGCATCCTGGCCATCTGATGCTTGGGGATTGGATGTTGTTGGACCACTGCCAAAGTCCTCTGGTGGGCACCTATACATCTTGGCTGCAACTGACTACTTCTCAAAATGGGTTGAAGATGTTGCTCTTAAGGAGGTGAAAAAGGAAAATGTTGCAAGTTTTATCTGAGTAAACATTATATATCGCTTTGGCATTCCTCATTACATAATAACGGATAATGGCAAGCCATTCGACAATAGGTTGAGGAAAAAAATTTGTGAACTCTTTGGCTTCAAACAACGTAACTCTTCTATGTACAATGTTGCCGCCAATGGTCTAGCTGAGGAATTCAACAAGACACTATGCAACTTGTTAAAGAAAGTCGTCTCCAAATCCAAACGGGATTGGCATGACCGTATGGAGGAAGCTCTGTGGGCATATAGGACAACTCACCACACGCCAACACAAGCGACCCCTTATGCACTCATTTATGGAGTTGAAGTCGTCTTGCCACTTGAGCGTCAAATACCTTCATTAGGACTGGCTATTCAATAAGGGATCACTGACGAAGAAAATGCTCGACTTTGATTAGCATAATTGGAGGCTCTTGATGAGAAGAGGTTGGAAGCTCAACAGAGTCTTGAATGTTATCAAGCTCGATTGTCTCGTGCCTTCAATAAAAGAGTTTTCCCGAGGTCCTTTCAAGTGGGAGATCAAGTCCTTTCCATAAGAAGACCCATTATTACTTCCCATAAACATGTAGGGAAGTTCACTTCAAAATGGGATGGGTCGTATGTCATGCAAGAAGCTTATTCAAATGGGGCTTACAAGCTGGTTGATGCAGATGGCATGAGAATCAGCCCTATGAATGGCAAGTTTCTGAAGAAGTATTATCCTTGATGTGACTGCTCCTTGATGCATGAGCCTAAACTACATGTTCCTACACTCCTGACCCGCATGAGTCTAAATTGTGTACGGCCTACCTAAAAGAAGTTTATAAAAAATAAAAAAAAGTCCGCTAGGTTGAAAACCTCGAAAGAGACGACCTAGGAAAAAGTTTAGACATAAAAAAAATGTCCGCTAGGTTGAAAACCTCGAAAGAGGTGTGAGCATGTGATTTTTACTCGTCATACCGTCCTATAAAAATCACAATAAATCAATTAA